>VDFB02201406.1:0-44219 GCA_007258455.2 Sequoia sempervirens | reverse complement strand
CAAACAAAGTTTTACAATATTTGGCATATTCCATCTCAGTATCTATTCAAAATTTACATGCCAAAATGTCTATCTCATCCTAAACTACTGGTGGATTATCAAAATGGAGCCTCTTTGAAGCACTCATTGGCTCTGAAGGTAGCTGCACAAGAATAAGTCAAACCACAATTGAGATTAGTTATACTATATAATTTAAAATTGAATAATTAACATAAAAATCACTACACATTGAATTATAATTGAACTCTAAAATTTAAATCTTGACTACCTGAAATATACGTCTCTTTGAAGGGTCAGGAGTCCTAGAATATACCCCTCTCCAAGAACCAACCAAACCAACTTTTGTAATGCCAATCTATATATGTAAACAAAAACATGAAATTGATCCAAGTTAGCATAGAATTGTTAGTAATAAGAATATATTTACCAAGCACAAAATAAAATAAACACATACCTCTTTAGGTTGACCTTTTTCTGTATCTCCTTTAGGTGTCTCAACACCTCCTCCTTCAGGCATTCGAATACCTACTCCTTCAAGTGTTGTGGCACTTATCAACAATGATGTTTAGCTCACAACCACCTGTACATAAAAATGACAAGTACATATGAAACTACGAATCTATGTCAATGTATGCATAATCAATAAAAGATCTTATAGATTTTAATTCAATGAAATTTGATTTTAATTACCTTTCCCTTATCCAACACTATGCCTCCATAGTTTGGAGAGTGTCGCACGTTGCTCACACTAGGTGTTTTCTACAAGCAGAGAGTAAGATAAACATATAAGTTAATATATAATTTCATTATTGACAATTCAAATGACAAGCAAATATATAGTAAAAAAATGTAAATGAGTGAGTGAGAAAATACATACTGTGTGCATGTCAAGGCCAAATTAAATGGCCCTAAGGGTGCTATCAGTCACCTATGTGAGCTCCTCCTCATACATTAATTGTTAAATAGACCATGTAAATAAATATTAGTACTTGATACTATCTCTTATTAATATTCATTTTCTAAAAAATGCAAGTTATGAATTTACACCTTAAATGTTACCTATGTAACTACTCCAATGTCCAATGCAAGAGAGAACTCTGTAGGGTGTTCTCCACTCCCCTGCATGTGATCTGCTATAACCTCCACATCCTAGATGACATAATCAAAAGTGTATAATGGATGCTCAGGGGGTTGTACAATAGGACCCAAACATATTTGCTGGAACATATTGCAAATATGTGGACCCGAGGAGGATGATGCAGCAATACTAGATCCATTGCCAAGATTACCAGACTATGGCTGAGCTACTGAAGAAGCATGGGAAACCAAAAGACCACTCAAAGAGTGAATGGCCTGGATAGTTTGTGTGGCTGCATCCTCTGTAATATCTGGATGTTGTACTGGAGGTGGCGGAGGAAGGGGAGGATGGGGAACATGTGGGCACCTAACTACTCTAGCTTCCCCTGGCCTATCCTGAGGCATACCTCTACCAACGCCCTAGAAGGGTTTAATGTCAAAGTAGTTGACATGATGCCCTAACAAAAACTTAGTATATAATTTTTTAATAAAGTAAAAAGGTACATAAATATTATTGGTGGGTGGTTTATCAAAAACCATACACCAACGATCCCAAAAGTTATCTACTATGCCCCTATGCATGCACCATTTTATAGAATGTTTTGGCTTGTTAACATTAACTGGCAAACCAGTGCTAGGGTTAATAAATAAAGAGGCTATTTGGGATTTTGTTATTTGGAGATCTTTCACATCAACATAAGACATTCCACATGCATAATATTGCCTCATGGTTTCTCAACAAGAATGAAATGCATAATGTTGGGTGGAGAGGGTTTCTACATTTGTAATTATTCCTATCAATGTGGCTAACATATGGGACAATCGAGGGATTTTCCTATAAACATCACAAATTCCCCTCAATTCCTCCAATTTTTCATGAATTAACTATTCAATTGATGGCTGCGGAGGTGGTGGAGCATTTGGCATTTCTGCATTTTGATTCTCAACTGGTGGATTTTCATTTTCAACTAGTGGAATTTGTGCATTTTCATTCTCAGCAGCCATAATGCCTAATTAAAGTTAAAAAATAATTAATCTAATATTAGACAATATAAATGAAACACTATTTTTAAATCAAAATCCATTAAAAACATTCATTTTTTTTATCAAAATCTATTTTGAACTCAATTGTTTCATAAAAATTCAATCAAAAACCCTATTTTGAAAAAAAAAAATCACAAAAAACATTCATTTTTTCTATCAAAATCCATTCTCAATTCAAATTTTTCATAAAAATTCAATCAAAAACCCTATTGTTAAAAAAAATCCACAAAAAACATTCATTTTTTTATCAAAATCTATGCTAAACTCAATTTTTTCACAAAACCTCAATCAAAAACCCTATTTTAAAAAAAAATCAACAAAAAACCATATGAAATTATTCAAATCTAAATAAAAATTGAATCAAATTAAATAAAAATAAATAAACTTACCTTTCCATATCAAATTTAGCCTATATCGGATATCCGTTATGCGAAGAATGGATGCACTGTGTGCCCACGGGTTCTTCTTAGCCAAATGACTTCAAAAAAGTGACAAAAGTTTTTAATATATTCTTTTTACAAATCGGATATCCGATTTGGATCAGATATCTGATTTGTAAAAATAGGTTTGGTGTTAGGTATGGTGACACCCGAGCCTAAAAAAAGTCAACATGTTTTTTCGCATTTTTTCGATCGATGAAAGACGTGTTTTTTTCCTCATTGCCACTTTTTGGCCCACCATTAACCTGCACATACCCTCTAACCATAATCAACACCCTCAACTTGAGAGTAACCTTTTGCAACCAACATTGTGTTGTACTTCTCAATACCTCCATCTAAACCAATCTTTTTCTTGAACGCCCATTTGCAACCACATGTATTTGTCCTTCAGGAATTGGTACAAGACCCCATGTATCATTCTTTTTCAAAGATGCCATTTCTTCATCCATAACAATCTTCTAGGATTCTACATCATTCATACCTAATGCCTCTTCTACAAATTTGGGTTCATCCATGTTAGTATTCAAAGAAAAAATACATCTCCAATCATCAGGCGTATACCTTTCAAGTGGTTGTCCATTTCTTGAAGACCTATGAATAAGTTGATTTGGAGGTTCTTCCTCCTCTTCTGAAGATCCAGAGCTAGATGGGCTCTCCTCAAATTCTTGTCTATCCATGGGCCTCGATTCAACTTTCTCAAGTGTAGAAGGAAATTGAATCACATCTTCCTATTTACTTTGTTCTGGCTGCAACGTAACAAAAGAAGGCTTATTTTCTCTAAAAATAACACTTCTACTATATATTACCTTTTGTGCAATAGGTTCCCAAATCTTGTATCCTTTCACACCATAACTGTATCTGATGAAGATAGATTTCATAGCATTTTTCTCCAACTTTGTTTGCTTCTCCTTTGGCACATGTGCATATGCCTCACAGCCAAAAACTCTAAGATGTCTTAATGAAGGCTTGCAACTCGACCATGCCTCTATAGGTGTCTTATCAACAAGAGTTGATGTAGGAAACCTATTAATCAGGTAATAGGTAGTGGCAATAGCTTCAGCCCAAAACCTTTTTTTGAGGCCCACACCACTTAACATACTCCCAGCATTCTCCATTTGTGTCCTGTTCATTATTTCTGCAAATCCATTTTGTTGTGGAGAATATGGAGTTGTCTTTTGTCTATGAATAGCACAATATTTATAGAATCTATTAAAATCATTAGAGAAAAATTTACTACTATTATCAGTCCTCAAACATTTTATTTTCTTTCTAGTCTGTAACTCAACCATTGCTTTAAATTCTTTAAATCAAGTGAAAACTTTAGATTTAATCTTTAGAAAATATACCCATGTCCTTCTACTATAATCATCAATAAATGAAACATAATATGTGGATTTACCAATTGAAGGAAAATCTATAGGACCGAACACATCAGAATGAATAAGATCCAATACACCACAAGATTTATGAGAACTTGAGTAAAATTCAATGTTTTATTTTCCATAAATGCAATGCTCAGAGAAATTGAATTCAAGATTACAATCAGACAATCCTTCAACAAGGTTTTTATTTTTCAAGTTACTTAGACCATTTTCTCCAATGTGGCCAAGTCTCTAGTGCCATAACATAGTTTTCTCTATAGGTAACTTTGTTTTAGAAGAAATATAACCATTGGGTACCCAAAAGACATGACCATCTAGTGAAGGTGAAACCCTCACTTCTTCCACATTATTTATTTTCATAGAAGTACTATTGCACTCAGCAGTGCATGCATCAAGCTTATACAATTTTCCATATCTAACACCTCTAGCAAACACCATAGCACCTCTAACCATCTTGCATCTTGCATCAAAAAATACTACCTACACACCCACATCTATTAGTTTGCTTACATATAACAGATTTTGTGCTAATCCAAGGATATGCAACACACCATTAATTCTTTTTATTCTACCATTAGGAAACCTGATTTTAACTTTACCATGACCAATAATGTCTAAATGAGAATCATCACCCAAGTACGCCTTACCTTCATCAAATTCTCCAAACCGATCTCTATTAAAGGTCATATGGAAAGATGCGCCTAAGTCAATTAACCATGCATCATTACATGCATGAGTTGTCAAAGCTACAATGAAAGTGTCACAATATTCCTTCTTAGACTTACAATCAATAATCAAATTTATTCTTTTTCTTCTTTTCTTCTTTGCATTCGTTATGAACATGTCCATTCTTATCGCAGTTCTAGCAAACAACTTTGGACTTTCCAAGAGATTTAGATCTCCCCCTAGACTTGGATTTGTCACGCTTCTCACTCTTCTTACCTTTTTCCTTAGGTATTCGATGAACATTGGAAATGATGGATACCTTCCTCCTCATCTCTTTAGAAAGAAAAGAACCCACCAAATATTCTTCAAAATAATAGAAGTACTCCCAATATCCATAACAAGAGAATCCCATGAATTAGGAAAGCAACAAAGCAAGATCTGACATTTCTCTTCCTCATATTGAATGCTTCCAAGTGGTCTATGATTCTTCCACCCTCTTCCATTCTCAAGGAATGAAATTTCTTCCTCAAGAAAATATTGTTCACTAAAGATTTGTCCTGATACATCTCACCAAGCTTCTTCCATAGTTTCTATGTAGAGGTCTCCTCATGGACATTAATTAAAATAGATTCTTACAAATACAATCTGATTAGACCCTTGGCTTTATGGTCTATAACATCATATTGATGAGCCTGAGTAGGATCTGCACACCTTGAAACATTTTCATCAACAATATCCCATAGATCTCGATCTATCAATAGATCCTCCATCTTCAGATTCCACATTTCAAAATTATTTCCAAAAAAAATATCCACCTCTATTCTCCCTAATGAAATTTTCATTTGAAAATTCCTGTAACAAGATCACAAAGTATCTTCTACATAACCTCCCACTCAAACATGGATTAGTTAAAAAATACAACAATCCACAGGAGTATCACAAAGATTACACTATAGTTGTAGAGCAAGCTTCTCATAGGAGTATCACCACTCAGAGATTCAAAGACAACACGACTACTATCAGATTCTTAGAATACATCACCATCTCTTTACCACAGTCATAATACAATGCCCTCGCAAAATAGATTTACTTTCTAGGGAAAGATAGGCCAACAAAATATCCACCATTATATCTAAAACATAATAATTAACGGTCTAGATTTACATTGTATCATTTATCTAATGTATGTCGACCATTTTAGAAGTTTCCTGAAAAAGTTAACAAGAAATAGTTTACACGCATCCCACTCCTCCCCCTTAATTCCATTGTATATTACACCTATCGGTGTAACTATGAAATATATATATATATATATATATATATATATATATATATATCCTATCAACAATAACCTTTATATAATTCTATGGTTGAGACACATTTTCCCAACAAGGTAACATTCAACAAAATTCCCAAAAAAAAGGTGTACCAAAAACAAATGACCAAGGCACCCTCCAAAATAATCCACAACAACAAGGTGTACCACCAACGCAATACCAAGGCACCCTTCAAAAAAAATCACAACAAGGTATACCACCAATGTACCTTTCAACATCATTTACAATAACAAGGTGTACCACCAACATAATAGCAAGGTACCCTTCAAAAACATTCACAAAAAAAAGGGATACCATAGACAAACTACCAAGGTATACCCTAAACTCAACAACAAATTATTCAATAAACCCAAAATCAAAATCCTTAACAACAACAACAACAAAAGGAGGACCAAAAAATTGATACCAAGGAATGCCTCAAAGTCAATATCAGAACAAATTGGAAAGCCAAGGAAGAGCTATGATCTACAAGACATTTTTCCATATATCTTTGATCAAAATTTATGCATGGTACCTTTCCCCAATGGCTTTGAAATAATGAAATTTGAAAAGTATAGGGGGAAAGGAGATCCAATAGAGAATGTACATGAATTTTCAATCTCTTCCATGAAACTACAACAAAATGATATCTACTTGATGAGGCCTTTTCCATGAAGTCTCAGCGGGCCCGCTATATACTGGTTATGTTGTTTACCACCAAGTATCAGAACATTTGATGAGTTGTCAGATAAAATTTTCAAACATTTCTTGTACAACATAAAATAGGACATTAAAATCATCGATCTCTATAAAATAAAATAAAATCAAGGTGAATCATTTGCCTCGTACCTACAAAGATGGAGACACAAAGTGAGAAAATTTAAATGGCTTATTCTAGAGAAACAACTTGTAGATATGTTTATCTCCAATGTACATGTAGATATCAATTACCAACTTGCTGTGTTATGCCAAAGAAATTTTGAAGAAATTATTGAAAAGGGTATACTTATAGAAAGAGCCCTCATTGCAAGGGGAGTAATCAAAATTTACAACCCTAAAGATCAACCTTCTACTTCAAATGAAAAACCCAAGATATGGGTGAAGAACAAGAATGTAACCAATGATGGAGTAGTTGATGCTAAGGTTGTACGTAATGTAAGAACTCCCAATATGCCAAAAAATCATGTTCAAATAGCATAGAAAGGCTACATGCTTCAAATAATCAACAAAAAAACCAACTCAGTTATCCTTAGAACAACCAACCCAACAACAAACAACAAAATCAAGGATGGGATAATGAAAGGAGACCACCAAGACAATACGACCAACTATAAAGAAAATTTAATCCATTAGGAGAATCCCTTGAGGTGATTATGCACAAACTAGTCCAAAAGAACCTCATCAATATTAATGACATAGAAAACTATGAAGAACATAATGTCAAACCCCCTTGGTATAATGAGAATGGCTAGTGTGAATCTCACAAAATCAAGGGGCATACCACTAATAGTTGAATGAGGCTCAAGAATATCATGCAATATTTAATCGAAAAGGGAGAGGTCGACATAGAACATCAGCCCAGAAATAAAACCTAAAGATTTACAATGATCCAATCCCTAAACATTCTAGGGGAAACAACAAAGGAAAATAACAAGATTACCAAAAGGACAAATTTTCTTATGATGAAATCAAAGGAAATATCTCTCATGACAATGATACCATCCAAGTTATAACCATACTAAGTGGAAATCCTGAGTCCAACGTAACTATCCGAAGAGGGAGAGTTACAATCCAAGGAGCCCCACCCCTAGTAAAACCCACAAGTAGGCCATCAACTGACTATAGCATTGTGGAATAACTTAAGAAAAATCTAGCCTTAATTTCCATCCTTGAGTTGTTGAAGTTGTCACCAAACCATAAAGAAATCCTAGAAAAAGTTCTTGTCGAAGCTTCAATTCCTAATGACCTAAATGCAAACCAATTTCAAGCCATGGATGCTAAAGAAACGCCCAAAGTAGTAATATACTTTTTAATAAGGAAGTTCATGCTTCAAAGGATATTGAGATATCTAAGTATTCCCATATTAAGATCAATTCCAATGAGTAGGAATCATAATCTTACACATCTAGTGATTACGACCTAGTTGAGGCATTCTAAGAACTTCACCTATCCAACCCCTCGACCAAATCCAAAGCTTGAATCAATTCATTTTGGGGTCTTGACAACACTTTCATTTTCACCCTATCTACCCATTCATTAAACCTTGAGAATACTAATGATGGTATGCACTTAGTGTACCGATAATTGATAGATTGGGACTAGAAAGGACCACCTATTTTAGATGTATTCGAAAACGATGAAGCAATCAATAAGTTTATGGGACTACATGAAGGAATTCCTTACAAAGATCAAAAAGTTGGATTTTCCATACATCTTGACAACACGACCTACTTTGGGGAGTCTTTCCACCCCTTTAGTCACAAAAGTGAGAATTATAAAGCAAAAAAGGAGAGGTCTCTAGGTGAAAACCAGAAGGTTCCTCTACACTATGAAAAAGTAAAAAGAAAGGATGCATCCAAGGCTGAAAACCTCTATGAGGTGCCCAAGGATGGAGGGTTGGACTTCCCATAAATCAAGAGAAATCATCCATGCTAGTTGAAAAGTCTATAGAATTCAACATAGGCATGGATGAAATTCCTAAGATTGTCCACTTTGTAGCATCATTGATAGAAAGAGAACAACCAAAGTTTTGTTCCTTCTTTGTGGAAAGACAAATCAACTTTTCCTGGTCTTACACTAACATGCCCAGTCTAGATCCTAAGTTGGTTTTGCATCACTTGACAATGTTTCTTGATGCTAAACTAGTAAGGAAAAAACTCAATAAAATGCATTTGCAAATTTCCCTATTGGTCAAGGCTAAGCTAAAGAAGTTATTGGATGTTGGATTCATTTGATTTATCAACTATGCAGAATGGATTCTAATTTAGTACCAGTGACTAAGCCAAATGGAGGAATACACAAATGTACTAATTTCTAAGACATGAACAAGGCATGTCAAAAAGATGACTTCCCCTTGCCAAATATTGAAATTATAGTGGACCTAACGACAAGATATGAGATACTATCCCTCAAGGATGGTTTTTGGGATACAATCAGATTAAAATAGCTCTTGAAGATCAGCACAAGATAGCTTTCACATGTCCCTGGGGAACATACTACTGGAACGTCATGCCTTTTGGATTGAAAAATGTAGGGGCTACATACCAATGCACCATGATGACAATATTTTATGACCTCATGCACACTCTCATGGAAGATTATGTGGATGACCTATTAGCCAAATCATTGACAAGAAGTAATCATCTATGAGTGTTAGAATTTTTTTTAAGAGGCTAGAAGAGTATAAACAACAACTAAATCCAAAGAAATGTGTATTTGGGGTAATTTCAAGAAATCCCCTAGGGTACATTTGTTCCAGAAGAGGCATTTAAGTCAATCCTGCTAAAGTAAAAGCTATCATAGACATGTCATCACTAAACAATATAAATCATTTATGAACACTCCAAGGTAGACTTCATTCCATCTCAAGGTTCATCGCATAACTCACAAAAAAAATTCAACCATTCCACCACTTGCTAAGAAAAGGAGTACCATTTATGTGAATATAAAGGTGTCAATAAGCTTTTCAACAAATAAAGGATTACCTATTAGCACCACCAATCCTAATGTTTCCTATTGATGGACAACATCTCATACTGGGTGATCCCACAATAGTGGTTTACACTTTCTGGGAGATCCTAATTTTTGTTGAAATGACATAATTTTAAACTAGTATTGTGGGATCACCCTACTATACATATCATCAACCAAATTAGCATTGGAGGCATTACTTGCACAAAACAATGATGAAGGTAGAGAAAGAGAAATCTATTATATTAGTTGTACACTGGTGGGTTATGAAATCAACTATAGTCCTATCGAACATTCCTACCTTGTGGTGGTTTTCACCACTCAAATACTTAGGCATTACATGTTGAACCGTCAAGAAACACTTGTAGCCAAGATAGATCCATTAAAATATCTTCTCAGCAAAGCAAGTTTGACGGGTCAGTTAGCTAAATGTGTTATGATACTAAGTCAATATGACATTCAATATGTTGAACAAAAAGAAATAGGACATGTAATCACTGATCAACACACAAATGTACCCACCAAGGCAGATCATCCATTGGTTTCAGACTTCCCCGATGAGTCTATATTCACACTAGACACATCCACAACATGTAAATTATATTTCAACAGATCTCACACAAGTCATGGTTTAGGATAAGGTGTATTTTTTGCTACAACCCAAGGAGATACCATACCCAAGTCATTCTGAATTACTTTTTCTTGCACCAACAACATAGCAGAGTATGAGGTTCTATTCACAAGACTTTGCATGACCATCAAATGGAAGATAAAAATACTTTAGGTGTATGGTGACTCATAATTGGTATTCTAACAAGTCAATGATGACTATGACACAAAGGATGAGAAGCTCACCCCTTATAAACAGATGGTTGAAAATTTCAAGTAGTACTTTACAACATCTTTTGGTAGGCACCTCAAATCCAAAACAAGGTAGAAAATGCAATGGAAACAATTGGTCCTCTCTTGGGTATTTCCAGATAATGTGTTGCAATACGAGTTCTTAGTGGAATAGCTATTTATTCCCACATTCGATATTCCTGAGTTTGAGATGGTGTGTGAACTTGTTGTTCCTAACTCCCCTTAGTACCAAGATATTTATGACTACTTACATGACCAAGTCATTCCCCTTGACCTATCTGCCAATCAATGTAAGAACTTCATCTAAAAGACATCCAAATACACCATCATCGGTGACACTCTTGTTGGAAAATAGTACATAACATAGATTAATATTTAATATAAATAATGTAAGTGATTATACAATAATCACTTTAGTTAATAAAGATTAGTTGTTGGGTGGTTTTGGGTAGTTTGTAGGTTAAATAGCTTTATAAATCCAATACAATGTAATAGTTTTTTAGTGCAATGTGAATGACTGAATTTTGATTCGAGAGAAATCTCATTTTTTTCTCTCCCATTTTAATATATGGTATCATAGTAGGTTACTTCTTGTACGTCTCTCTAATCTCCTTCCATTCATTTTTCTTGATCCAAAGTGATTCATTCAAAGGCCACGTAGTGCAGACCATGTGTAACAACCATTGATATTCATCCACCATTCTTGCATTTTTTCAATAAAGGAGCAATGCATACCACGTGCAAATCTATGACCTTCATCACTCATTTTTTTTTTCCCTCTTTCTATCTTGATCACTCCTTCCATTTTTTTTCCTCCATTTTGTTCATGTTCAGTTTCAAAATCTAGAAAATAATTTTAAAAAATCCCCAATCTATTACAAAAGTGTGTTTATATTAGAGAAACTAATAGGGTTTTGAAAAATTTAGAAGTTCCTTATAATGAATGCAATTCATATTGAAGTGTTGGACTCCATTCAATGCCTCTGACTATTTCTATGGATGTCATTTTTATTCTGTTCCATAGTTTCCATCACCATAGCCAGATATCAGAGTGCCACTGCAAATATAATATAGTTAAGGTCTTCAAAGTTCTGTTCTCTATTCACCAATCTCCTATCATTCAGATGTTAATTTTTATTAGCTTCCCATTGGAGTCATATGTATTTCTCCATTTTCAAATTTATTGTCTCCTAAATTTCCACTAAGGGTTCAAAATCTAAGGTGTCTGGCTGATTATGAAGCATTAAGGTTTTCCCAGCATATTTCTTCTTTTGTCGATAAATTGGTGGACTGTATGATTGAGCACAACTCCAATAGTAGTGGAAAGTACATTTTTTTGCACCTTTGATTTGAAGAGGATATGATAGCCTTCTCTTGTGTCTATGATGGAGGGAAGGAAGAAAATCAAGAAATGGATTTGATGCACATGAAAGAGATTGGAGGGGAAAATTTAACAGAACTGGTCATGTTATTAGGAATTGTGCAATCAAGGATGGATGGAAAATTCCCTCTTACTCCATTAGAGGTTGGTTTGATGCTAAGAGGAATGGATGCAATGATATAATACAATTTTTTATGTTAGCACTAAAGGGGGGTGTTGCACCTTCCATTCTCCGGCCACATTATTTCCGTGTAGTGGACATCTGTCTCCTCCCTCCCTCCCTCCCCCCCTTCTCTATCCCTCTTTCGCTCTCTCCTTCTCTTTATTTCTCTCTATATCCATATCCCCTCTACCTATCCACTCCATCCCCTTCCTCTCTCCTTCCCTCTACTTGTCTCCCTCTCTCCTTATTCCTCTCTACCTCTCTCTCCTTCCCCCCTCTAATTCTCTATATCTCCCCTATCCTCTC
Source organism: Sequoia sempervirens (assembly GCA_007258455.2). Classification (NCBI taxonomy): domain Eukaryota; kingdom Viridiplantae; phylum Streptophyta; class Pinopsida; order Cupressales; family Cupressaceae; genus Sequoia; species Sequoia sempervirens. Next base: position 31,893 of record VDFB02201406.1, on the reverse strand, counting down.
TACCTCTCTCCACCTCCTCTCTCTCTCTCTTTCCTTCTCTACTTCTTTCTATCCCACCCTCTCCCTCTATCCCTCCCTCCTACCTCCCTTCCCTTTACTCTCTCTATCCTTCCCCTTCTTTTTCCTCCTCTCTCTCTTTCTCTATGCTTCCCTCTCTACTTCTTTTCCCTCCTCTATCTCTCTTTCTCTATGCTTCCCTCTCTACTTCTTTACCCTCCTCTCCAATTCATTCAAAAAACAACACTTCTTATACAACTTTAGTTTTTCATTTTTCTATTTGTTTATTGTTTGGATTTTATACCACAAAACAAGTTTCACTTTTATTAAAAAAATATTAAATTATTTTATTTAAAGAATCATTTTTATTTTATTTATTACATAAATTATTTTATTTTATTTTATTTATTTTTATTTGTTTTTATTTATTTATTTTTATAGTATATATAAGTTATTTTGTAGTTAAATAGTTATTTTATGTATTATATAATTTTTTTAATTAAAAAATTATTATATTATTTTATTTAAAGAATCTTTTTTATTTTATTTATTATATGAATTATTTTATTTTATTTTATTTATTATATAAATTATTTTATTTATTTTTATTTGTTTTTATTTATTTATTTTATTTGTTTTTATAGTATATATAAGTTATTTTGTAGTTAAATAGTTATTTTATTTATTATACAATTTTTATTTTTATTAAAAATTTCTTATATTTACATATGTCTAACTTGTATATACTAAAAATTTATTATATATATGTCTAAATTTTTTTATCTTTATAAATTTCTTATTTCATTTGTGTGGGACAATTTAAAAAAAAAAAAATCATATATTATTTATTATAATAGTTAAAAACAAATTGCTAAATTTATCAGTTAAAATTTTGAAAAAAAATCATTCTAGAATAATTAAAAAAAGTCTAAATGCATATACTTTCTTAACAAATATATGTAGCTAAATTAAATATCATATTCCCTACAACTTTAGCTTTTGAAACAAATAAAGAATCATCCACGTGTTGCATTACAATAAAGATAGTTGAGATAAATGAGCTCAATTAAACACATAGACAAGTTAATCACAATGCTTCAAATTACATGCCGCATCTCTAAGAGGGAAAGTGTCATTTCCTTTAATGAAAACTCTCACAGATACTTTATCTTTCTCATCTTAACTTGAGCATCTAATCATTTGGAAAAGATTTCGTAGACCTAAACATTCTTATTACTTGAGCTTTGATTATAACATAGGTAGGGAAGAATGAATTTGAATGATATGGATAGGAGATCAATTATCGACGAGATCAAAAAATATAATGGGGAGGCATTATTCGATTTGGGATATCCATTGTTGAATGACGTTGTAGATAGCTTTGTAAAAGTTGAGGAGTATGATTTTTTAGGTTTTTTTTGGTTTTTTTTAGGTTTTTTTTGGTTTAAATGTATATTATAGGGTTTTTGGTTAGTTAATTAAATTGTTGGCTTCTTTTGAATTAATTCCCTGCTAAGTATCAAATAATAGGAGTGTATTGAAATATGATTCTACATGCAGATAGGAGCTGTGCAGGTTGTATCATGGGAGGCTTATTACACCGCAGTTGAAGTTCTTGTTTAGTTTTCTGGTTATTCTTTTTCTGGAATTAGCTTGGTTTGTAGAAGCCTATTTTATTTTTTATGTTTATTTTAAGTCAGTGGTTTTAATATCTATGCAAGGTTTGGTAGCCAAAAAAGTTATGAAAATCAACAATGGCAGAGATGTATTGGTTAGAAAGAAAATTGGCAGAATGTATTTGTTCGAACAAAAGATGAGGGCATGGAAATATTCTCATGCATTGTGTGGGACAATTTTCATTCATATTGTTTTTGTGATCCATATGAAATTCAATAGGGAAGTTTACATAGACACTGTAGTTTTAGCATCTATAATTTGAATTTTTATTCCACCAAATTTCGATTGGGCTCATGTAGTCAATTCCTCGGTTTTAGCCAATTCTACACCCAACCCATATACCTATTTCGGTCATGCTTCTTACACGACTTTCATAGAAGCTTACATAAAGTGACCCCACAAGTTTCGTACTGTATTCAAAATTTTCCCCTTTCTTAGCATTTGGAAATCTTCAAAAGGCCTCTGTCTATTCGACTTAAATTTGTATGCACTCAGTCCACCCATTTTCTACCATTTCTATACCCAACCCACATACTTAATCACCCCACATTCCATTGGGGCGCTCTTAGATTTTTCAATGGACATAGTTTTCTCACAACCTAGATAAACATAGCATGAGGACTAGAGCTGCCTAAATCCATATATAACAGAGTTTATATTCTCTTGCCTACCTATATCATCCATAATCAACTATTGCATAGTCTGCAAGCAGTAGTATGCCATTGCAACTGAACCTTCCTTTAGAAAATGCCTCAGAGATCATAAAAAGCCCTAGATTTTCCTCTACGTCCAAAACAACATATTCTTGAAGAATAACCAGGCCTTTGGCTTCAACCTAAAAGCCCATAAATGGATCCATTTTCCTGTATCTTTGTTTCTAGAGTCATGCACAGGGGATTCCTAGGTAGGTTCAAGAGGGTTTTGGCATGGGTCTGCTAGAGCTTACAGCTTTGGATAATGTGACGGTGTTGTTCATGGAAGGGAGGATGTGGGTCACCCATGAACAGGCCATTCTATACTTGACGTTGTTTCATCCTTCCTCGGTTCAAGAGCTGACAAGATGGATGGCCTAAATAGCATCAGCAGAGAGAGTTTTTAGCCAAAGAAACTTTGTGGGGTTCCTGTTGGCGTCTGACTACTGCAGATGCCAGTGGGGTTCCCCCACGTATAATAGCCTATCGGCTAATAATGTAAGTAATTATGCAATAATCACTTTAGTTAGTAGAGATTAGTTGTTGGGTGGTTTTGGGTAGTTAATAGGTTGAATGGATTTATAAAGAAAATACAATGTAATAGTTTTTTAGTGCAATGTGAATGATTGAATTTTTATTCGAGAGCAATCTCATTTTTTCTCTCCCATTTCAATAACTCTTTATTTTCAAAGCCTAGGCAACACCCTCCTATGATGTCTCAATACTGATGAAGCACAAATGACCTTAAAAGAGGTACAAAAAGGTATATGTGGAGATCACTCTAGTGGTTTGACCCTAGCCAAGAAGATCATGCATGCAAGATACTACTGGCCCACAATGGAACGTGATGCATATCACTTTTTCAAGAAATGTCGACAGTGTCAAATTCATGGAGACCTCATACATGCACCAACTCAAGAGCTATAGTTATTCACATCACCATGTCCCTTCACCCAATGGGGACTCCACCTCATAGGTAAAGTCCATCCCACCTCATCTAATGGCAAAAAATTCATCATCACTATGATCAAATACTTCACCAAATGGATTGAAGCTATTCCCATGACATACATTACTAGTAAACAAATATCTAAGTTTGTCCTTAATTACATCATTTTTTGGTATGGTGTCCCATAGTCCATCATCATTGACAATGGTCATCCTTTTAAGAACCAATATTTTTTCCAACTATACAAAAAATTCCATATCTAGCATCACTTCATCACCCCATACTACCCACAAGGTAATAGTCAAGCCTAGACATCTATCAAAACCATTGTCAAAATCCTCAAAAAGTCTATCAATGACACTGGTCATGACTGGAACCTTCAACTCAATCTCGCTTTATGGGATTACTACACTAGCATCCACACTCCCACAGGAGCCACACCATATTCCATAGTCTTTGGTTCTAAGGCCATCCTTCCTATATAGGTCGAGTTGCCTTCCCTGAGGGTATCCATGCAAGGTCATATTGATGATGAAGAATATCATGTATCAAGACTACATGAGTTGGAATTGTTAGATGAGAAAAAAAATACATTGGTACATTTGCAAGCTTATCAAAATAGTCTTCATCACAACTACAACAAGAAGGTTTTGGTTTGAAACTTTAACATTAGTGAACTAGTTTTAATGGAAAATCCTAAGAATCAAGTAGAGTGAAAGAAGCCAAGAAATTTTGATCCTAATTGGTTGGGTTCATACATTGTCACAATAGTCTACAGATTAGGAGCTTATCAGCTTTCAACTCCTAAAGGGGAACCATCTTTAGAGCCTATCAACAATTTGCACTTGCGCAAACTCTACACCCAGCTTCAGAGATCCATGTCTAAAACCTAAAGAAATACAAAAAAAAAGAAAAACATAAATAAATCATCACCCTAATGAAAACCTGGAAAACAAGAACCTTGGTGACACTAAAAAACTCAAAAAATAAAGAAAATAGTAAAGAGAAATAATTCTTTTGTTAGTGAAAACCACTTTGGTGGTGTTTTGGATAAGTACCATGGTGAAAATCTAGCAACCAAACACCATGTGTAGTCAAACCTCACTCTATCATCCACCATCATTCAATCTAGGTTTTCCACAATGCCACTCATAACAAATTCAACTTCACGCTTTCCATGTCATCTATAATAATGCTTTTTTGTCCTTTCCATAGCTTGGAATGATTGACATTATGCATCTTTTTCCTTTCATACCCATTCAAAATTAGGCTTTGTTGAGTCTGTCATCATCCATGTCACCCATAATAAGTCATACATTGTCATGAAATGCAAACAGTCACTTGACTCTCAAAAAATTCACAAATCAACAAGAAAAAATATCCAACAAGTCTTCAAGCCAAGTCGGTCAATTTTCTAATCAATTCAAATGTCAAATCAACATCAAACATTTAATTACTCAATTATTTGTCTTATACAAAATGTTCCCTTCTTGAAACTAGACATCGTCAATTCATTAATTCTATCATTTTCCTTATAGAATTGGTTAAATGATGGAAACCAGGATTTATGTTTTATACAACATGTTTATTCTCCTAAAACCAAGCATTGTCAATCAATCAACCTGCCAATCAATTGGTCAATCAAACCATTATCGACAAACAAACACTAGAAAAAAAATTGAATGGTTGTTGACTTTATTGGTTATCTTATCTTTTATTGATTTTCTTTTGGTCATGTTACTATAGCCACCTCAAGGATGTCCTGCGAAGGATTTAGAGTGATGATGTCTCATGACCTATTTTTCTTTTGATTGTTGCTTGAGGATTTTCTTAGAAAAAAGACTAGGGAACCTTAACCCTTAGTATGATTCTGGACATTCCTTGTCTATTGATTATCTATTTTTTGCAAGTGGACAAATTTTCACACCTTGGTATATATTATACCATGGTTTTTATTGTCCATTTGTCATATTTTAATGCCCAATGATGATTAAATTCAAAGCTAAGCACAACAAAATATTAATCTTGAACTTTGTCTCCATTCACTCCATGCTAACATCCATATTCTCCTTGCTAACATTGCTTCTGTCCACATCTTGATGGCATCCTATGACACACAAAAATATACTACATATATAATCATATTAGAAGTATATGGGAATCATCATAAACATTAGGTCATCCATATTGTATTATAAAATACAAAAAACATAGATTGCATATATGAATTTCATATATTCATCCAACATCATCATCATATCATGTCATCCTGCATCTATATAAAGCATTAGAATTTAATACATAATCATTACATATACAGACCCATAAGTGATCATGCATTGCATAATGCATCATATTTAGCATGTCATTATATCCACATAACTTCATAATCATAATCCATCATCATACATCACATTGCATATACATTGTATTTGCATCATATAGAAGGAAATCATATATAATATCACATTCACAACTCATAATAAACATCACATTGCATATACATAGGTAGTGCATAATTGTATCATATCATTTTGCATCCACAACCCATTAAGCATACATACGGAATATACATGGCATCCATAATCATCACATCATAGTCATAGTTCATATTCATATTTGCATCATAATCACGATACATCCATAACATCATAAAATTAAATTCATTTATCCAACATCTAGGAATCATGTATAAGCATAAAACATACATTAGTCATCCATAGTGCATAATCATATAAAATGGATACACATCATAAGGAATAATCATCCATCAAATGACATCATAAATACATAAGAGCATGTATCATATACTTGCCACCAAAATCATGTATCACATGCATATCTAAAAAAATTATCATAGTACAACTTGTCGAGATGTATCCCAAAAATAAAGCTCATAGGCTCGGTCAAAAAATATAAGTGCCAATACAATATAAAAATGTGTTCTACATAGAGCTCCCCCTATCCCATGAAGGTGATGGCAGAAAATCCTATCGATCCTCTCATAGTGGAGACCCTGATGACCTATGCTCTGATGGATGACACTCATAGGGAGAATTTCATCTCGGCCTAGAAACACCCCCACTGCTATGAGACCGTCTAGAGTGTGATTGTCTCTAATACCTACTCATAACCTTTATGAAGCTTGACTCCCTCTTCTCAAGTGGTACTGCTACCTCATAAAAATCCCTATAGTACTTCTCACCCCTACCAAATCTTCAAAGCTCCCAATCCATGTCCGTGGTGAACCCACTAAAAGTAGCCATGTGTGTGACCAATGATTGTTGCATCCCTCTCTTCCCTCAAGGTTTCCACCTTTACCTCTAAGGCCTGTATCCTAGCAGTCACCATGTCGAGCTATTCCTGTAGGTTTACTATACTATGTTCTATAGATCCATCTCTGTCCCTAATCGACACATCCTCCAAACCCTCTCCACGCTCCTCCCCCATCACAATTCTCTCTTGGAGGACCCACTCCACCTCTCCCATCTCCTCCTCTCACTCCTCCTCTTGTCTCTTCTCCTCCTCCATCTCCTTCTCTACCTCCCCCATGAGCACCTCCTATTGTCTGACATCTGGAAGAGGTCCATCATCTACTCACTCCTCATCCTCTCTCTCCTCCTCATGCTCTAGCTCCTCCCTAATTTGTGATAGGTCACATCACTCTCTATCTCCTCACCCTCCTCTGTCAGGCTCAACATCCTCTACCTCCTCATCCATCCACACCCTCTGAACTAGCCTTGTGAGCCCTTACTTTGAACCTCTACTAGCACCGACTGGTCTGAATTTGTCAATTGACTAGGCCTATGTGTGGCCCACCATGCATCATAGTTGGACGTGGTACCTGTATCTTCATCCCCATCTCTCCAACCCCCCTATACAAGTTGTAATGCATCTATGCTCTTCTTAGTTGTCACCACAGGTATCATCTAGCCCCATGGTTGTATCTCACACAATGACCACAGACACTCTGAGTTCCAACAGGAACACCCTGACACTCACCAAATTGTCTACACTCCCGCTCTAGTAGGTACATCTCTATGATATGTTGATATTGGACTATCCATCGAATCAAGTGCCTAAGTTGTCAGTACCATGGAAAGTGATCATCCTCATCTTCCCATGGCTGGAAATCTCTGTAGGGCCTCCATATGAAACTAGCAAGTAGGTCAATGGCATGGCACCAATATCCCACATCTTTGACATAGGTCTGTGTCACTATCCCACCGTACACATAGAGATAAGGCATGCCATCCCCAAACCGTCTCCCCACTGGTGGACAAAACATATCAATGTGCTCCTAATCCCATATCATGAGAAGAGTAGTACCCCAACCAATCGACTGAACTCCTCTGTAGGTGATGTCATGCAATTGAAAGTATACTAGGGCTAGAAAATAAGGTGACATGCATAAACTATCCCCCTAGCCATCATACCCACAAGAATCTCTCCCCATCCAACTAGAATTCCATGTCGTCAATGGTCCAAAGTGTCGATCGAGTAGCATTAAGTGTACATAACAATCAATCCCATCGGTCATACCTCTCTGCCAGAACCTCCTATCTAATCCCATACTCTTCAATACATATCTCCATGATGTCCTCATGCTCATACTGGTCCTTAATAACACAGTACCCATGCTTTGAATCATATGTCACCCGTGCTCAATGGATAGGAAGTCTCAGAATCTAATAGATGTCTGTGAGTGTCAGTATTGCCTCCCTTGTCGAAAAGTGGAAGGAGCTCATCTCAGAATGCCATCTCTCAACGAGCACAGTCAGTAGTCCCCTATTTTCCCTGATGGTGGGCATGAAGGTCACATAGTATAAACCTAGAGAAATGAGTTGGCACTTCTTAGCATCAGTTAACTGCTCTCACAACCTAAATGTAAACAGTTGACTCTCTCTAGTGTAAATTGGGTCATATCTAACCTATGGTCACAAGAAAAAGTCATTGCATCAATCAAAAATATTAGTCAAACCTATTGGACCTCAATTGCAAAATAAATTTCATCCTAAACTGGAGAAAAACTTATATCAAGCAATTATGTCACACTTCTAAAACAAATGTCTCATAGGGAAAATGTGTCACATATTTCACATGTGTTGCATAGTTACATTTGCATCACATGCCTAGGCATATGCATCATTTGGGTCATTTATGGTTAACCCCCAACACTTGCATGCAACAATTTCACATGTGTCGTTTAATTGCACACATGTAGCTCACATATGTGATTGCATCATTCCCAACCATGGATGTCATGCAAGAAATGATTGTGGTGCATTTCACAGTTGCACTGCACCACATTCATTAAAACCATAATCCATAGTTGTGTTACACCATGTGAATGCAAGGAACCACCCCACATGTAGCAAATGCATTCACCACATTGTTTGCTTACATTCAGAGCCCTAAATATACACAAAATGACAAAATCACAAAGTGGGCAAGGTGTACTTACTAGGTCCTCAGAGCCCTCTGGCCATTGGAAGGTCGTAACTCAGAATTTGCAATGAGCATCGTGTGGAATGGGTGACATCCTGATAGTGGCTTTACAAGTCACTTTTAGATCTCTCAAATCACCAAGGTTAAAATGTGTAAATGAGCAAAATTACTTCTCAATTTCTATTTATACCACCCTAGGGTTAGGGTTTTTACTAGGTGCATTCAATGAGGGGTCGTAATACCTAATTTGGTGATCCTGAAGGTCCTAGAAGTTGACCCTTTTGTCATAAACACATTATCTACTATCAAGTGAACTTATTGGAATAATTTTTATTTTTATTTTTATTTTTTTGAAAATCTGTAAAAAAATTCCGAGGGGGCATAGGTCTACCCTATCTCTTGTTAGCACACTAGGGCATGCATAGAACTAAATTTGTTTGACATAATGCAATAAACTCATTGTATCAAGGAGGGGCAAAATGTAGACACTAAAAAATTGTCCTTCGCCTGCAAACACTATTTTTCTTCATCAAACTCCTTTCTTCCCTAATAATTAAATAATCTTAATTATTTGATTATTTTCTAAGATAACAATTCTTCTATTAATTAAATATTTTGATTATTGTCTAAGATCACAATTCTTCTATTAATTAAATAATTTAAATAATTTAATTTATTTATTTCTTTACTTTTATTCTTCTTTTTTGTTAATTAAATAAACTTCATTTATTTAATTACGTCACTAATATCCCCTTTCTTCTATAATTAAATAAATTTTATTTAATTAATTATTATCAATTTCTAATATAATTAAATAATTATTTAAATTATTTAATTATTCATTATCCTCTTCTTCCATAAATTAAATGACTTACTAATTTGTCATTTTCTCCCACTTTTAAATTAAATCATTATTTAATTAAAAAGTCAACTCTCCCTCTTCTTTTATAATTAAATAATTGTTTTAATTATTTAGTTATTCACTTTCCCTCTTAAGTTAAATAATTTTATAATTATTTGATTTCTGGATCAATTCTTTTTCTGTGCCTCTTTATCTATGACAGTCCCCTCTCTTCACATGTCATTTAATTTTCACCTTTGATTGAATTTTTTTATAATTCAATCTCAACCATTCATTCTTATCTTTGCCCTAATTTATCCCTAACCCTATTTCATACTACAACTTTCATTTTCAACCATTGATTGTCACATCTTATTGGCTTTTAATCCCAGCCCTTCATTTAAATTTAGTTTTCTATAAAAAAGGCCTATCATTGTCATTTCAGTCCAATCTAGATAATTTATTCATTTGCATTCTAGGAGACAACTACTTTCTTCATCATTTTGCTGTCATTATCACTAGGCTATTGTTGCATACTCAAATCCGAGGGCCATCCAGCATACAAAACAAAATGGAGAAGAGCAATGAACATGATTCAACTATGACAGAGATATTGGTAATATTGCTTTATATTTTGAAATTGTATATTCATTTGTGCTTCATTGTTGGTTTAGGACCTTAAGATTTGAGTTTTGTTGATTTTACCCTACTCTACAAAGATATCTTTATTGTTTTAATAAAAGATATTAACAAATTCACTTTCTGTTGTATTTCTGTGTGGAACAAAATTTATTCATGAATGAAAGAAATAAAAGTCTTACAGATCTGTAGACCTTCATAACTGGTCATTCGAAGAGTTATTTACGAATTACTAGTTTATTATCTATTAAATTTAGAGTCTTCTCTCAATTAACATTTATTCTCAATGCAGTGAAAGAGCACCCAAAAGAGATAAAACATTACTAACGGCTGTAAGTTTCTAATTACAGAGATATCAGATTTGGCAAAGCCAAATAGATTATTAGGTTGTATCAGAAACAAAAAGTATACTTCATACCTTCTATTAATTGATTTACGTAATTTATTTGTATTTTCTCCTGTTCTAATTCTTCAATCTTAAAGAAAAGAAAGAAAAAGGAGACACATGACAAAATTAGGTTAAATTGTGAAGACATTCTATTCAAAGCAATGCTCAGCAAATTCAGCATTAATTGGAGACCACTTTTTTCTACGCTGACCATTTCTTTCGACAGCCAAAATAGTAAATGATTTATGTAATTCTCTTTTATTTTTTTAGAATGGTTAAGCTCATATGGTTTAACTACTGTACATTTAATAAATGTGATTCTCTGTTTGGATTTATGCTCTAGATGTAATGAAAGTGTGAGATCTCCCACTGTGTGAACCACAACTATGATTTTCTATTACAGGAAAGGGTTTGTTTTTCGTTAAGCCTCTATTTATTGGAAATAGAAACGATATTTGTGCAGTTGAAAATTATGGAGTGGAGAATGTTAAGAAGATTCCTTGGATAAGTATAAGGAGGAAAGGGAACATGATCAGATCTATAAGAGATCATCTGAGAATGTAGCTATAATTCGAGAATAAAACAAATATACCTGCACTCTGAGATGATCTCTTACAGTTCTGGGCATGCTTCCTATTGTCCTGGAGGCTGCTTATCCTTCCCTACTCCATTTTCAAGTACACAAATATCATTCTCATCCAATAAATTGTTTTATTTTATATTGGGTTGCTATTTATTCATGAAAGAAGGAAACAAGTGTTACAGATCTCTAGACCTTCATAACCGGTCATTTGAAGATATTTTATTCAAAGCAATGTTCAGAAAATTCAACATGAATTGGAGACCATTTCTTTCAATGCTGACCATTTCTTTCTACAGTCATGATAGTGACTGTTGTACTTTTTAATCTCTTTTATTTTTAGGAGTTGGTTAATCTCTTATGGTTTGATTTATGTGCTTTCAATAGATGTGATTCTCTGTTTTGATTCATGCTAAATGTAATGAAAGTGTGAGATCTCCCACTCTGTGAACGACTGTGATTTTCTAGTACAGAATGTGTCTTTTTCCTTTATCCACTATTTTAAATCAGTATTACGAGATCCAATTAACAAATATAAGAATTTATTGGATAGAAACTATATTTGTGTGGTTGAAAATTGTGGAGTGGAGAATGCTAAGAAGGAAAGGAAACATGACCAGATCTATTAGGGATCATCTGAGAATGTCGCTTTAAATAAAGAATAAAACAAATATACCTGCTTTCTTGGACTAATAAATTGTTTGATCTCCCTGGAGGCATCTTATCCTTCTCCACTCCTTCATTTTCAAGTACACAAATATCATTCTCAGCTAATAAATTGTTTTATTTGCTATTGGACTGCTATTTATTTATGAGAGAGGAAAACAAAAGTCTTATAGATCTCCAGACCTTCATAACCGGTCATTTGAAGTGTTGTTTTATTATCCATTCAATTTAAGAGTTTTCTTTCTAATTAATATTTTTTCTTAATGCACTAAAAGAGCACCCAAAAGAGTTAAGACATTATTTTCCATTCATTTTAGGAGTCTTCTTTCTAATAAACACTTTTTCTCAATACAGTGAAAGAGCGCCCAAAAGAGATAAAGACATTACTAACAGTTGCAGTTTCTAATTACAGAGATACCAGATTCGGTGACGCCAAACAGATTTTGTTGTGTTGGATCAGGAACAAAAAGTGTACTTTATACTTCCTATTAACAGACTTATGTAATTAATTTGTAATGGTCTTGTATATTTGAGAAATAACAAGAGATGTCATTAAAATATTCCAAGTAAAATTATTTTGCTGCAAGAAAATGTGCAGCTATAAATGAAATCTTAAACTTCCAAAAGATTCAGGTCACACATTTGTAACAAAATACAAAATCAAGTCCTAAATTAAAATTTAAGACCACAATAGTTCTCACTAGCTCCACCTAATTTTATAAATAGGAGATTGGTGAATATGTGCAATTCTTTGGTGTAAATTTGTGACCAAAACTATGTTTTGAATGAAGCTTCATAGCTTAGACATTCTTGGTAGATTTTTATGCCTCTATTTTTTTGTTTTTTCCCTGTTTTGATTTGAGGTCAACATGTATTACTATTTAAAGGGAAGAAAAATAAGAATATGCAATGAAAAGTAAGAGGTACATACCTACATTGAATTTGGTAAGGTGATTGTCAACACACTTTCTCTTCTTTTTTCATGTCAGGTTCAAATGAGCCGTAAGAAATATGGGAATGTTTCCCATCCTCATGTATTAATGAGGAGGTTTGCTGATATTTTTCACTCCTCCATTTTCAATTTAAAAAATATCATTTTATCAAATAAATTATTTTATTTGCTAGTTGAGTCTCTCAATAGTGACCTAAAAAATATCACTTTATCAATTTAGAGAGGAATTTTTTTCTTGACACTTTTTCGTAGGAATTTTATTAAAAATGTATACTACACAAGTTACTACTTCTACTACTACCCAAAGATCATTAGGCAAGTTTTTAGCCTTCAACATGCTCCTAGCCATTTCTATTATGGTTTTATTCTTCCTCTCTTCTACACCATTTTGTTGTGGTGTGTGCCTTTGTGAAAATTATTTCTTAATCCCATGATGTCTAGAAAATATAACAATTCATGAGAACTAAATTCTCCACCTCTATTAGATCTAAGTACTTTGATGTATAGTCCACATTGTTTTTCCACCATAGCTTTGAAATCCTTGAATTTTATGAATGCTTCATACTTCTTCTTAAGAAAATATACCCAATTATTTCTACTAAAATCATCAATGAAGGTTAGAAAATTAATATTACCTCTAAATGATGGTGTTTGCATTGGTCCACATAAATCATTATGAACTATCTCCAATAATTCCTTGGCTAACTTCTACAAGAAAACTATCTCTATGTAGTTTTTCCAAAATACAACTCTCGCATGAATTGATTGGCTGATCTATAGGTGGAAATCCTTTTACCACTTGTTTCTTTTGTAACAAACTCAACCCCAAAATTTAAATTCCCAAACGTCAAATTCCATAACCATGATTGGTCTAAATGCACAGTTTTGAAATTGGCTTCCTCTTCTCCTTGGGTGCACTAAATTTGAAGGGGGAACATCTAATTCTTGGCCATATCCACTCTTGCAATCAACCTATCATTTGAAAATCTATCCAATCTTGTGCAAACATTATTCATTAAAGATACCATGTAACCCTTTTGTACTAATTTTCTAACACTCATAAGATTATGCTATAGTCCAGGTACAAAATAAATATTAGGAATAAAATTTCTTTGATCATTTCTTGTCAAAATATTTATTACTCCTCTACAGATTACATCCACTTTATTATCATTTCCCAATTTCACTTCAAAATTTATATAATCATCAAGACTAGAAAACAAGTATGTCATATGATTATTGCATCCACTATCTCAAAACCAAATATTTCTAGTGCTCTCTTGAGAAATATGAAATGTGATGAACATACTTTTAGAACTAGATCTAGTTTCATTTGTGTAATTTGCATTCTACTTATCCATATCTCCTTGTTTCTTTCTACATTCATATGCATAATATCCATATTTTTTGTAATAATAACATTGAATGTTAGATTTATCAAGCCTTTGTAAATTTTGATGGGAATGATTGTTTCCACGTCCTCTATTGTTGTGATCTCACTATTCCTTACCTTGATCTAGATTATTTTTTCATCTTGATCTAAATAACTTCTACCACCTTAATCTCTACCTCTACCTCTTCCTTTGAAGTTTGATATACCTCTTCCTCTATCAAATGATTCTTAAGACTTGAAAGCATTATCGAATTATTTTTATTTTCATTTCTATTCATTCTAGAATAATGTGTTAACAAAGATCAAATTAATTCATCTACTGATAACTGTGTCAAATCCTTAGATTCCTCAACTACTACAACTATAGCATTGAATTTACTGTGTAAACTCCAGATAATATTTTGTATAATATTTTGATCTATTAATTCTTCTCCATTAGATCTAATTTTATTTACAATATTCATGGCCTTACTAATAAATTGGTCTATTGAATCCAAATCATTCATTTATAAATTCTCAAAACTTCTTCTAAGAGATTGTAGTTTAGCCACCTTCACCTTTTTAGTACCTTGATAGGCTATCTCCAAAATCTCCCATGCCCTCTTGGATCTTGTTGCTGCTACAACTCTAAGAAACATTGACTCATCCATTTCTTGTTGGATTTCAAATAAAGCTTTTGCATCCCTTTTTTTCTTTTCTCTAAGCTGATCCTTTTCCCACTATGTTAATGTGTGATAGACTAGTTCATCTTGAGGTTCTACAAAACTATTTTCTACGAAATTCCAAAAATCTCGTGAAAAAAATAAGTTCTCATCTCAATTGCCCAAAAATTAATTCTTACCATTGAAAATAGGAATTTAGGGTTGATTTATAGCATTGTGTGTTGCCATTTATGATTCACTATTGCAATTTAGTTCACCAAATCATAGATTTAATAATACTAACAATCTCCTATTTGATAGAAGGATGGAGATAGAGAGCTAGGGTAGGAGAGGTAGGTAATGAGAGAGTTAAGGAGAGAGGGAGGGGTAGGTGGAGAGAGGTTGTTTGTGTGTGATGAAGAGAGAGAGAGAGAGGTAAGAAGGGAGATAGGGAGTGGTAGGGTGGGAGGGATAGATGGAGGGAAAGAGAGGGAAGGAGGGAAATAGGGATTTGTAAGGTGGGATGGATAGAGGGAGGGAGATAAAGAGGGAAGGATGGATTTAGGGAGTGGTAGGGTGGGATGGATAGAGGGAGGGAGAGAGAGAGGTGAATAGGGAGTGGTAGGGGGGAGGAATGGGTGTAGAGATATTTAGGGAGAAAGGGAGGGATAGGAGGAGAGAGATTTTGTGTGTGTGTGCGAGGGAGATAGGGGTGGTAAGGTGGGAGGTGTCAGTTCCCAAATCAATAGATTTAATGAGTCCTATAGAATAGCCACTTTCTATTGGGTAGGTGGAGAGAGGTTGTGTGTGTGTGACTAATGCCATATCTCAGGGTAGAGTCATACAAACCATGTAATTTAAATCCTAACACAACATTCAATCCATCATAATTATGCCTATCAGATGATGCATTACACCATTGATACTAGCAACTAAACTAGCCATACTTAGAAAACCTAGTACACAACTGCATAAACTTCCTTTTCTGAACTACAAATTAACTCATTCTTTGAATGAGAGTAGTAACATCAAACAAACAAATAGGGAAAGACAAGAAGCTAAATAATAACAATATTTGATTACTCATATTCATAATGTATGCAATGTGAACAATGGAGACAACCAGCTCAGAATATTATGTCATTTATATTCAACTATGACTCTACTATAATTGCATTCTTCATTACAAAATTCAGAACACTCCAGAAACCTAAAAAATTAGCATTATACATCTGAACCCCTACTACAAAAGTTTTCCAATGAAAACCAAAAATGTTAAACCACTACAATTGAGAAGAAAAAAGAGGATATAGAAGAAGGAGAAACCCTAAAACTACATCTGCAATTGACACCTCGATCCATTCTTCTTCATTGATCTATAAATTCCTTTACTTCTAGAAGAATCTTCAATCTACTCCTTAGTTCATGCATCTTGCATTTTCTTGCCCTATAAAAGAAAATATTAACATCATGATGACCTTCCTCATCCATGCCTTGCTATTGAAAATATCTGTGCAACAAGTCACTTTCAAATCTCTCAAATCACTAAGGTTAAAATGTGTAAATGAGCAAAATTACCACCCAATTTCCATTTATACCCCCCTAGGGTTAGGGTTTTTACTAGGTGCACTTGATGAGGGGTCCTAATACCTAATCCACTCTTGCAATCAACCTATCATTTGAAAATATATCCAATCTTGTGCAAACATTATTCGTAAAAGATACCATGTAACCCTTTTGTACTAATCTTCCAACGCTCATAAGATTACGCTTTAGTCCAGGTATTTCTTTCACCATTTCTTGTCAAAATATTTATTACTCCTCTATTGATTGCATCAACTTTATTATCATTTCCTAATTTCACTTCAAAATTTATATAATCATCAAGACTAGAAAACAACTCTTTATTCCCTATCATATGATTATTGCATCCACTATCTCAAAAACAAATATTTCTAGTGCTCTCTTGAGCAATGTGACATGTCATGAACATACTGTTAGAACTAGATCTAGATTCATTTGTGTAATTTTCATTCTGCTTATCCATATCTCCTTTTTTATTTCCACATTGATATGCATAATCTCCATATTTTTGCAATAATAAAATTGAATGTTAGATTTATCAAACCTTTGTAAATTTTGATGAGAATAATTGTTTCCATGTCCTCTATTGTTGTGGTTCTCACTATTCCTCACCTTGATCTAGATTATTTTTTCATCTTGATCTGAATAACTTCTACCACCTTTACCTCTGCCTCTACCTCTTCCTTTGAAGTTTGACATGCCTCTTCCTCTATCAAATGATTGCTGAGACTTGAAAGCATTATCAAAAGAAGTATTTTTATTTCTATTCATTCTAGAATAATGTGTTAACAAAGATCAAATAAATTTTTCTATTGATCACTATGTCAAATCCTTACATTCCTCAACTACTACAACTATAGCATTGAATTTACTGGGTAGACTCCAGAGAATATTTTGTATAATATTTTGATCTCTTAATTATTCTCCATTAAATATAATTTTATTTACAATGTTCATGACCTTACTCATAAATTGGTCCATTGAATCCAAATCATTCTCTTAATTATTCTCCATTAGATATAATTTTATTTACAATGTTCATTACCTTACTCATAAATTGGTCCATTGAATCCAAATCATTCATTTGTAAATTCTCATTCTTTGAATGGGAGTAATAACATCAAACAAACATACAAGGAAAGACAAGAAGCTGAATAATAACAATCTTTGATTACTCATATTCAGAATTTATGCAATGTGAATAATGGAGACAACCAATTCAAAATATTATGTCATTTACATTCAACAATGGCTATTCTATAATCACATTCTTCATTACAAAACTCAGACCACTCCATAAACCAAAAAAACTAGCATTATACATCTGGACCCCTACTACAAAAATGTTCCCATGAAAACCAAAAATGTGAAACCACTAAAAATGAGAAGTAAGAAGATATAGAAGAAGAAGAAACCCTAAAACTACATTTGCAGTTGACACCTGGATCCATTCTTTTCCATTGATCTATAATTTCCTTTGCTTCCCGAAGAATCTTCAGTGTGCTCCTTGGTTCATGCATCTTGCATTTACTTGCCCTGTAACAGAAAATATTACCATCATGATGACCTTCCTCATCTATTCCTTGCTATTGAAAATCACCAAGTCACTTTCAAATCTCTCAAATCACCAAGGTTAAAATGTGTAAATGAGCAAAATTAGCACCCAATTTCCATTTATACCCCCCTAGGGTTAGGGATTTTACTAGGTGCACCCAATGAGGGGTCCTAATACCTAATTTGGACATCCTGAATGAGCTAGAAGTTGACCCTTTTGTCATAAATGCATTATCTATTATCAAATGGAATTATTAGAATAATTTTTAAATATTTTCATTTTTTTTGAAAATTTGTAATTTTTTTCTGAGGGGGGATAGGTCTACCCTATCTCCTATGAGCACACTGGGGCATGTTTTGAACTAAATTTCCTTGACACAACATCATAAACTGTATTGTATCAAGGGGGGGGAAATGTAGACAATAAAAATTGTCTTTTTCTTGTGAACACTATTTTTCTTCATGAATCCCCTTTCTTCCGTAATAATTAAATAATATTAATTATTTGATTATTGTCTAAGGTCACAGTTCTTCTATCAATTAAATAATTTTAATTATTTAATTAATTAATTTTTTTACTTTTATTTTTCTTTTTGATTAATTAAGTAAACTTAATTTATTTAATTATGTCACTAATGTCCCCTTTCTTCCATAATTAAATAAATTTTATTTATTTAATTATTATCATTTTTCTACTATAATGAAATAATTATTTCAATTATTTAATTATTCATTATCCTCTTCCATAAATTCAATGACATACTAATTTTTCTACTAATTAATGGCAAGGAGCAGCAACTAATGTTATTCATTGTGATAAGTAAACAAATTTTATGCATGATACATATTTAATGTGATGTCTATCAGTTTAGGATGTACCAAGGTTAAAGTGTTTTTGGAAGAATTGTTTGTGATAGTGTGGGCATTGGATTCAAAGGTTTTTCTTTTGAAGGACAATAACCAAGATCCCTATACAACCTAATGATCTTTGTTATCACTTGTTTTGGATTTGGTGGTTGTTTTATTTCCTCAGAGTTTGTCTTGGATGTTTTCTTTCCTTTTAAAGTGGGTGAATTGGATGTGTTGGACATTACCTCCTTATCTCTTCCCATTTTGGATTCTTTTATTATGATCAAGTATTCCCCCATGGATATAGGTATGAAATCAAAGGTTTCAAAGCCTCTTCCAATAACTTTCTGGCTTCTTTAATTTTCCTTTGTCTTTCTATATCCTTTTGCTTCAAGGTTTCATGATTGTCAAAGCATTCCCATGATGATGGTAAATCTATGTCAAGCAATTCAGGATGCTTCAGAGTGAGGGTGATTTTTGGTTTGCACGTGATATTCTACCTAGTAGGAAAGTTTTTAGGAGAGAAGCAAACAAGATGTTGATCACATTCCATTTTAGGACAAGAAAAAGCATCACATTCTTGTTTTTTGATGATTGGATCCTCTTGGTCAAGTATGTATTCTTGGATGGGGGAATCATTAGGAATGGGAGCAAGAAGTTTCTCATGACTTTCAATGAATAGTTTGTCTAATCCCAAAATATCTTCTTCACTAGCAAAAGAGACATTAGAAGAAGAACAAGTAGGATTATCATAATTATCTGTGATTATATCCCTTTGTACAATAATTGTTGTGCCCTTAACACACACGCCCCGTTCGAAATGGGGACCCTCTTTTCTTTCGCCTTGTCGGGTCATTTTGGGGGCCGCCTAGTTTTGCATGCCCCTCTTTTTTGATGTTTTCAAATGGTCGATGTTGCTCCAAGGTTCCATCATAAATCGATCATGCCTCCACTTTTGGTTTTTGCTACATTCCGGAGCCTTGCAAAATCTCTCTGGCAATTTAGCCCTAAAACGACCCCAGGCCCTGCTAGGCCCGGGCGTCTAGGGTTCCCTCTTCTAGTTTCCCCTCTGGAAATGTCTTCCCTTGCAGCATTTGCCGAGCGTCTTTCTGGACCTCGGGGTCCATCCCCCCGCCCTTAGTCAAAACTTGTTAAAAAAAATTTGGGGCGATGCCTGCCCCTCCGGGCCCCGGACCCCAGAAGTCCACTTCCGGGGCTCCATCCTGGTCTCGCTGTCCGCGACGACGAACCTCCCGCGGCTCCCCACTCCTTGGGTCCTGCCAGCCTTGTCTTTGTTGGTTTTCTTCGTCGTGGCCTACCTGCCGTAAGCCGTTCCGGGCCCGGCCGTCCAGAATTCCGAGATCCATGGCGGAATCCCACCATCCGGGCTCCGAGCCACTCCCCGCCATCGCCGTTCAAACTAGTGAGAAATTTCACGCAGCTGTCACGCCACGTCTTCTTGGCCCCCGGGTCCCGATTTTCCCGCCATCGCTGCCGACTTCAAATTTACCAACTTTTCTCGCCGCTATACAGGCATTTAATGCAGGAATTCATGGTGGTTGGGGTATAAAATTCCCAATCCACCCAGGTCATTTTCACAAACAGGATTGGAGCGAATTGGAGAAGCTATCATCTGGAGCCCACCACCTTTGACAACGTCGCGATCACCACCGTTAGCATCATTTTGATCAACATAGGTGGATCCCACATCTCCCCACTCCACGTGTTCGAGGTAGGCCATCGGTTGCCCTCCCATGCATCTTTTTCATGATTTTCAAAGATTTAAATAAATGAACAAATCTGTAGGAGGGTATTAAGTGGTAGAAAATCAAGTTGCACGCCAAACCCATGAGTTAGAAAATCGCCAAACCCTTAGAAATGCCCTCACCGTCGATTTGGGACTTCTCCCTACCATGGCTATTCTTTGAGCAAGGAAAATGCCTGCCCCAAGCCCAAAACCTTCCTTCGCCGTCTATATTCAAAACTCCAAACACTTGCCGATGGCAATCTTCCTCTTCGGGCCCGGTTTGTCGGGTTTCCCTTCTCGGGGTTTCGCTTGCATTTTTTCAGACTTCAGCTGTAAATCGGCCCCTGCCTCCTAACTGCCGGGCCCCGACATGTTCCTCACCATCTAAACTAGAAAATGAACATGCGTCATTTGGTCATCTCGGGCCCGGGACCCCGGAGTTCCATCTTCGGGGTTCCGTAGGTGATTTTCCATCCTCAACAGCTAACGTCCCTTGGCTTCCCACCCCCGGGCTCCACCCTGGCTCTCATTGTTAGTCTTCAATGATATAAAATTGTTACTTCCTTGACGCCTTTAGGCCTCGGATGTCGGGTCTCCGTGCCTTATTTTCTGCCATTCCCCATGACGAAGTCTTTCGGCGAACATTCTAGTGCCGCCCGACCCCCGGACCCTGGCCTTGTCCCCACTGATAGCTTGTACTCTAGCGTGTGCGGCTGTCGCGTCCCCTGGCCCCGGCTCTTAGACTTTCATTCTCGGAAGACCGTCGCTCTCCTGCCATCGGGAAACCTTACCTCACCTTTTCACTTTCTGGGCTTTGAAGCGTCGTCCGTCATGGAATATCGCCAAATCTCTAGGCGGCCATGTTCTCTCCGGGCTCCGCGTCCCGGGATTCCGATAGTCGCTCGCTGTGCCAAACGGAGATTCCCGCTCGGACGTCTGCTCTCCGGGCCCCAGTGTCTGGACTTCCATCCTCAGAAGTTCGCCTTGCATCTGCCATTTCTAACGAAATGCCGCCCAACGCCCCGACCTCCGGGCCTCGCCATGTCGGTTGCCGCTAAACTTAAACACTAAACTCATGTTGCCGGACTTCTACCCCCGAACTTGCTCTCTCGGACTTCTGTCCAGTATTTTCCATCCTACACGGCGAAGTCCGTGTGCGTTCCCGATATCCCTAGCCCGAGCCCTCGAAATAAATTAATTTTATGACCGACCACCATTTGGCCCTACGGGCCCCGGTCCTCGTACTTCCACCACTGGATTTCCTTCTGTTGTCTGCCATCACCAAATGCCATCTCCTGGTGGCTCTCTGGCCTGAAACCTCTTAGGCCCCTTAAATCGGTCCTAACAAGCCCAAATCCAGAATCTAACCTCTACCCACATCCTGAATTTCGGCCTACTTCATCATAAGCTTCTTAAAACATTAAAATTTGGCCAAGGAAGGTCTCCGGGAGCTTTCGGCTGCATTTTCCCTTCCAGACAGCATTCATGCTAGGGAATTCCGGCCCTCCAGGCCCAGATTGTCCGAATTCCCTGAAATGAAGATCGATAACATCTAGAGATAAAATTTATGATATACTTGATTGATTATTTGAAGTAGATGTTGTTTTCGATATATGCACTAACATGAATACTCTTGATAATCTATTGCACTGACTTTGCCCTTGCTTGTAGAATATATGGAATTGGGTGCATAAACTTTAGGGGCATCCGCTGAGAAGGACAAGGCAAGAAGTCGGGAAGGACCCCTCAGGGAAAGGAAGACAAAGACCAAATGAAGTATCAGTTCTAGGGCAAACCGCTCCACTCAAAGGTCACCACCGACTGGAAGGAAATTTCAGATACCAATATTGGCTAGGTAGATATAGATGAATTCACTCAGAGGGTTAGGGTCAACCCGACAACAAAAAATGCTAGATTAATACGACATAGTGGAATTTCCAAGGCTGCTGGTTTCCCTCCCTTGCTCGTGGCACCCGAATTAGTCATGGCTTGCTGAGAAGCCTATCAGATGGACACAAGAACAATTATGGACAAGGAAGGGAACATCCTCACAGATATGTCGCTAGAAGGGATCACCAAGACATTCCACATCCCCACGTTCCAATAGATGGAGGTCCCCACATTAGAAGAATGCAAGGTAGCGTGGGATGCTAATCTAGTAGGGTGCAAGAAGTCTATAAATATACACTGACTTAAATAAAAATGGGGCAGCATTGCGAAGGTTCCCCACGAACTCTTCCATAGCGATTTCCATGAGGATTACCACAACCTGATAACCTTGTTGAGCAGGGTCATGGGTCTTCCAACGGCCGCCTTCTTCCAGGAATGGATGGCCTATTTTATTGAGCAGATCCTGCGGGGGAATGAGGACATCATGACCAAGGTCTCATTCTATTAGGGAGGAATTATAAGCGACTGCTTCCATGAGTAGTTCATCAATGTGAAAAAGACTTCCAAATTCTACATGACCTCCTACCTCATCTACTCCCTGGCAGATCAAAGACAATACAGTGGGTTGTTTGTAGCCCCCGATCAGGGGCAAAAGTGAGGAATTAAAGCCTATGACAAATCCCATAGCTCCAATACTAGAATTTCAAGAAAGAATACTGGAGGGTGAATGACACCTTTGTCAGCCACATCATCAGATTGATCATCAGAGACTTCAAGAGGAGGGTCTCCCACAGTGCTAGAGGACTTTTGAAGTAATATGCTTTCCTGTTCATCCAGATCCCAAAGTTTATGTACATCTGGGCCCAAGGTTTCACCAAGAGGCCAAATAGATTGCCTCGCTACCCAAATGACAAAATCATCATCCTGGAGCTTTCTCGGCAGCTCCAGCACATCCAGGAAATCTTTAGTAATAAACATGTAGTGGGGATCTCCTACTCCATGACCCTTGGCAAGGGTATGTACCGATTACAGACTTCCCAATGTGCCAGTAGCTCTAAGAAGGAGCTCAAGGAATATCATTTCAACTGGTACAAAGCTCACCCACGGATGGACCCACATGGCCATGTTAGAAAGGCACTAGGGCCAGCGTATGCCCACCAATACCACATTGAAGATTTTTGGGCCGATTGTTAGGATGATAAGGAGGTGCGCGCAAGGCACTACATGCGCATGACCGTGAAGTTCCTGAGAAGAGTGCAACCATTCCCGGTGCTAGACTAGGTCGAGGAGGATGAGTTCACCATTATGCACCCAAGATACCCTGCAGTCGCCAACCTGCCAATACCCTCCATCGACTGGGATGAACAGGAGGTCGATGACCTAGACACCATCACCTAGCCAATTCTTACTCATACCAGGAAGTGGGTCGATGGGCAGGTGGCACATCTGAAGCAAAAAGGGGTGGTCCTAACCTATGAAGGGCTCAAGAGCAAGCCAAGTGCCACGAAGGACGTCACTGCCACCATGTCAACTGGTGATACCTCCAAGTCTCCTCCAGTTACCAGATCCCAGAAGAGGAAAGAGACAGAGACGGCACAGTCTCCTGATCCCAAGGCCCAAGCAAGGAAAGAAACGAGGGGCCCATCCCCCAAAAGGCTTAAACAGGTAGTAGGCACAATAGAATTGTAGCCCCCATTGACTCTCCCTGCCCCTCCAGTAGTTGCCGCATCTCCACCGACAGTGGACATTTATGTCCATCTTGCCCCTTCCCCCCAGCCGAGTTAGTAATTAACGTTGACTCCTCTTCTGGCATGACCACTCCCCCTTGTTCTTTTGCTGCCATGTCGCCAATCACATCACTCCCTCTGGCAACAATAACATCACCTATTCCCCTTGACACTATGCTCGAGGCTCTTACAAGGCACATGCAAAACCTCCCCCATGAGCTCTCACAGATCTTAATGGACCCAACTCTCCAAGCAGCCCTCCCCCAAGTCCTTGCAACGGCTCAACCTTCACAACCGCGGACCAGGCCGCCAGCTATGGAAGCCACAATGCAAATTTTAAAAGGGTTGGAGGAGCAAGAGCAAGAAGCCTCGAAGTCTGTAGAGGAAGAAGCTGATGAGTATTATGAGCACCCCGAGTACGACCACCGAACCATCGACAGGGTGGTCTATGAGGAGGAAGAGACGGGCCCTTCCGAGAGTGGAGATGAGGAGGATGGCTTGGGTGCTAAGGAAGTCATCCAAACATTCGATGATGACCTTGAGGAGGAGTTGGTGTAATAGCTAAAGGACGTTGGGGCGGAGGTAGAAAAGTCACCAAAGGCATCCACCAAAAGAGCAACAGATAAAGGACCTAACCGAGGCTGAAGCCCATGTTATCACAGGCCCCGAGGCTGAGACTACCGAGGAGAAGAGAGAAGAAGAGGCAGCAAAAGAAGAAAGTCCCATCTGGCAGCCGTCCAACGGGCTGCCCGTCAAGCGCCTCGTATTCATTCATGACTTCGACGAAGAGGAGGATGCTGCCCAAAGGAAAGAAGAGCCCCAAAAGGAAAAGGAGGCAGAGGTCTTGCCTTTGACTGAGAAGGGCGAAGGCGGCTGTGATTCACCCAAGGATAAATTTGCTATGCCCGAATGGTTGAAAAGGCAACTTGAGAAGATGACCCCTGTGCTGAAGGACCCAAGGGTGAGATTGGAGGCCATCTTGGCTCGATCTCAGATCACAACAAAGAAGGAGAAGAAGCCTAAGGTCCGATCCAAGATAACAATGGATGCTTTCAGCTCCCGAGCAGCGTAGATTGCAATGCCAACTATTGGCCAGGCAGAGGTGAGTTATAGCATCTCCACCATTGACTTGGGGACCACAACCAGAGAACAGAAGGTTGAGCACTTTGAGGAATCGGTGGCCACAGTGGTGCACTTGATAAAGCAGGACAAGGTTTCCAAGGATGAGCTCAAGGCACAGGTTGCAGTGTTAATAGACTACATACAGCAATGGTCCTCAGTGGACGACTTGCCCACCACCTCCATGGCCGCACAACAGTTGCTCTCCAAAGAATAGATCGATAAAATGAAGAGAAGGAAGAACTTGGAGAAAACCACCAAGGATTGGTTCCAATGGGTCACATACGTCAGAAACATGGGAATCAGCAGGGTTGTACAGACAGCCAACAAGTTCTTAGACCTAATCTAGTCCCTGGAGAGCACAAAGAGGCTCTACACCAATTTCCCCGCCACCTACGACTACACCTCCCCAAGAATCAAAGCCATCCTTTAAATGTCTGAGGCCACATGGAAGGAGAAGCTAGAGCTGAAAAAGGAAGATCACTAGCTAGTAGATGTGTGGTGTAGAGACCTTGACAACCGGAAGGAGAGGTTGGAGCAAATCCTGAGTAGGGTGGATCCTGATATTGAGTGGATCAAAGAAATCTGGGCGGAATGTACCCGATATCTCAAGTTGATGACAGGCTATGATATGCCCATGGTACAAATGGATCCAGAGAAGATCAAGCCATACTTCCAGGAGAAGATGAAGGATGGGACAGTTGGAGAAATCACAACGTAGTTCTTGAGTTTTGCTACCCGCGCCTTTGACCAATCAGAGCTATTCAGGGACTAAGGCTCAAAGTATGACGAAGATTGGAAGAGACTGGAAGAGAACACTAAGGAATGGAGCTACTAGGCATTGCGATGTGAAATCCTCGAAATCGACAAGCTCCAGGCGATCATCCTCTAATATATAGAACACACAGCTTCTGAGGAGCAGAAAGATAGTCCAGCCAAGGACAAGGATTTTCTTGAAGAGTAGCTACAGCAAAGAAAATAGCAATTTGCTAAAAGACGAAAGAGCTACAGTGCCATCCACAAAAAGATGAAATAGGGAAGAAAGAAAAGTGTAATTTTAAATTGTGATCTATTTGGGGGTAGGTGAAACCCTATTTTGTAATGAATCTTGGTCACATAATGAGAATGAATCTGGGCCATTCATTTAACTTTTTGAAAACTATAAATAGGGCACTCCTCTCATTTGCAAAGAGAGAGTTGAGTTGTTATAAAGACATGTTGCTAAAATTTATAAGAAAAGACATTGACTTGGTGTATTTTCTTGGTTTCTCTCATGTTATTTGATTCATTCTCCAATATCAGATGTTTAGCTTGGATCTTATTGCTATTTAGTTAGCTATCTTATTTCTTTGGATAAATCTTAGGAATGCTGTTGGGTGATTGTGAAAATTCCTGCCTTGTTGATGATTCTTTAGTCCATACTTTTTGTTGTTTACTGATGGTAGATAGCTATGCAAAGTTGGCCTGGACTTGATTTTAAAGCTGCTCCAAACATTCATCTTTGATTCATGCATGTATGTGGTGGATGAAGGATGAAATATCTGCAGCCCTTAGAAGATAGCACAATTTCCATGATACTGTGAAATCTCTAGTTAAGTGGGATATTGTTTTGAGGAATTGTCCATTGCAGGAACTCCATTGTCACTATTCATAGCAAGCTTCATACTTAGGAACTTTTCCTCTCTTTCGTGTTTTTTTTTTTAGTAACTAACCTATGCTAAGGTTCATTGCACATTGTAAAGCCAAATCCAACAACTAAATGGAGTCCAAGATTGTTGTTTGAACCTACAGCCGGTACATAATAGATTTTATCCTAAGAACTCCATTTTAAGATCCAACTTCCATGCTTATTGTCCACACTTTATATTTTCTATAAGACTACCTTGTGATTCCAGCAAATCATATCAAACTACTGAGGTATCTAAGCACTGTCATGACCTGACATCCGAGAGACCTTGGGATAGTGTTCTGCAATCCGATTGTGGGAGATTGTCTTTCAAGAGAGGTAGTGCACCTACGCACTACCTGTGTTGAGAAGTGCATAAAAACACCATCAACAAAACTGGGGCTAGAAAGAGGGCCACGGTTAAAATACTAAGTTAAGGGAGAAAGTGAAGCTGGATTGAATCAGATCATTCTCCCTAGAGAGATTTCAACAGATTCTATGATCAACGCCAAACAAGGGAGAATTTGAAGAGTTACAGCCTCCAACGAGGGCAAAGAGGGCTCAAGGAAGTAGCGTTGCCTCTTCCTCTTCCTCCATTCCATCTGCCTCCATTCCACCCTCACCTTCATTTAGCTGGCCTTCATCTTCCACCCAACCATCTCAAACTACATTTGCACTTCCTACCTCTGGCAGCCAGGGGTTCGCTCCTCTCCCAGCCCTTCCAGCCCAACGCACCATCCAAACAGCCATAGCTCAAGTGCAGCCCCAGATTGCTGTTGTGCTGTAAATATAGCCCCAAACTCCCATTTTCCAACAGTAAATACCACCTCTACCACCCTCCATGGCTTGGTTAGTGCAAAACCCTTCACCGATACATTTTGCTGTCTACAATGATATGCCCAAGAATCCGGAGGGCTTTTGCTCAAAGTTCCATCTGCACGACCTACAGAGAACAGCTGAGGAGCATATCAAAATATTCGAGACAACTATCACTAAAATGCAAGTGGACTACGAGGACATTGCATGTTGCCTCTTTCCGCATTCGTTAGGGGAGGAAGCCTTTTATTGGTACATTAATCTGTCGAGGGGAGCCATTACCTTATGGAATCTAATGAAGAATGCCTTCCTGTAAAAATACAAGATTCCTGTGAGCCCTTCAGAGCTTTACCAATAGTTCATGTCCGTCAGGAGAGAAGTCAACAAACCTATTGGCTCCTTCAATGACCACTTCTATTGGGCCTATACAAGGCTCCAAGATTCGTACCTCCATAACGATGCAGCGGCTCTCTTGGTCTACTATGCGGTGCTGGACAACCTCACGTCGGCCTTGGTGAAAAGGATGCGCCCACCGCTCACCTCCTTAGTGACCGCCTATGCAGAAGTTGTTGTCGCCAGTGTCGACTTGGGACAGAATATCTCTGGCCCGCTACCTTTTTTGGGGCCAGTAGCCCACCAAATGCAGATTCAAGGGCTTAATCAGGCGTTTGCTCACCAAACCCCCTTATGAACCAAGTACCCCAATTGCCTGTGGTGCCACATCTAGGGCAGCCGTTGAATTATGCGCCTCCCGCGCCTTCCTATCTGCAGCCCCGGCAGCAGTACAACTATTCTTAGGTTTCCCCACAATAACAGGCATATTCCCAATAGCCCCAGGTGCCATTGTACCTGTTGAGACCTGAGTTTCCTCCAGCCTATCAAAATCAGCTGATAGCCCTGCCCGCTTTTCTCTAAAATCTGGTGCCATCACCTGGGGGTGGAACTGAGAAAGACAAGTTGGAGGAACTCACGAAAATGATCAAGAAAATGTCCACGGAAATTACGCACCTAAAAAACTAGAATAACTAGTTACAAGTCTCCCAGCATAATTTCTAGGCCAATCTCAACCGGGACAGCCGAGACAATAGGGACATTAGAGATAATCGAGAAGTAGGCACTTCTTCTAGGCAGAATTATGATAGAGGATAAAACACCAATCATAATGCAGAAAAGAGACCCTCTTAGAGGCAGAATCGTACATGGAACACCAGGCCCAGTAATGGTGGTGTCCCTATGCCTTTCGATCAACCGACGAGCAATGACAAAACATCTAGCAGTGTATACCTGGCCAAAGCAGCCTTATCCGAATGGTGTCAACTTCACAAAACTAGTAGACATTCTGAGTTAGATTATCCCAAGTTCCAGACAGCTGCTAAGATCTTCCAAGTGGAGGTACAAAACACAGTCGACAATGCCAACTACAGGGACATTGTCCCATCCAAGACATATGACTCTTCCTGTCTCGTGGTTAATCAAGCGTCGTTCTCATAGGGTGACCGCAACGAGCCCGAGGTCGAGCCCACTCCTATTGAGGGTGAAGAAGCGCAAGAGGTAAGCAATGAACAAACTTTGTCTCTACTCTTTGATTTAGTAGATAATGGTCCGGTAGATGAAGAAGAATCATTTGTGGATGAGGTCCACATGTTCTATCAACGGTCGAGTCCCTACTTCCTTAGGAATAGACAAGCGGGTGGACCCTTTACAATTTCTACCCCACCAAATAATTTCGCCACCCCGCCTGATCCAAATGCCAATAATAACCCTGGGCTTCCTCACATACCTACCCAATACCTCAACAAGAACGAATTTCAAAACCAGTTGCAAAATCAGCCTCAGGGCCAATCTCAAAATTCGTCTAGTCAAATGAAGGTTCAACCTCCTAGTTCTGCTATAGGCGAGGCTTTCAACGCAGAGATTGAGCAAATGGGTGAATATGTAGTAGAAGAGTTCAAGAAGGTAAAAATTAGCTTGTCAACCTTTGAATTACTCAAAGTTCCTGTCGTGAGGCATGCCTTTTTTAGGGTTCTTAATGGGACTCCATCTTCTAGTACAACACAAGAAACCCCAGCTAAGAGGGTTACCTTTGAAGAGCCTAGGAAAGAACCAGAGATACACGATAATGTCGGGAAAATGAAGGATGTCCCCGTCAATCAGTCAGTAAGTAAGCAAATTGAAAAGAAACCAGAAAGGGCTAATAGGCAGTTTTCCAAAGACCAGCAATTTAAGCAAACCAAGGATACAGACGGTGATCGGAACAAAGGTCAGATAGCTCACATAGACATGCCTATGGGCATCCTCTAAGGGAGACTGGAAACTCCCCCTTTCTTGACCACCATTAGAATCTTTGGGAAGAACTTGCACAACTGCTTGCTCGATTCAGGAGCATCTACCAATGTCATGCCCTTGGTAGTATGCAAGGCTCTTGGCATCACTCCCACGCCTTCAAACAGGAAAGTGACCCAGCTGGACAAAACAAAGATCAATATCGTGGGTGAAATAAACCGTATCTCAATGCAGATTGCCATAGACCCGCGCATACAATAGGTCATCGATATTCAAGTGGCTGACATTCCCGATGTATATGGAATCATTTTGGGAAGGGAATTCACCAAGGCACTGAATGGATACACCGCTACAGACCTTTCTCACATGTGGCTGCCATGGAAGGGGTTGCTAAATCAGATCTATATTGACCGTGATCCCTGTATGAAGTACATGATCACGGAATACAATAATCTCAGCGAGGTGTTGTTTGCCGAGACTGATTTAGGGAATTACCACCCTTTTGCCTACCAAAATGAGGTTGGGCTTCAGGAAGAACATGCAGATGAAGTGTTGTTGGTGTTGTGTAGTCCCTCGGCCAATTCTACACGAATGCCTCTAGACACAGAAGCTTTGGTAAAAGCAGAAGATGAGCCAGATAAGGATGACGACTGAGGATTACTCAATGGCTTCTAAAAATTCATGGAAAAATGTGCAAGGGATCAGCTCAGCCTAGGAGCTCGAATGAATTTACAGGATCTCTTGCTGCCGAACTGGTGTAGGGTTCACAATGCTGCACACTCCGAGTTTGATTGTTGCATGTGTCAAACAGCAGTAGCGCATGTTAAAAAATCAGCTGCCCCCCAGATAGAAATGTCAAAGGAGGCACCAACAGAGCCACTTGTCGCACAATGCATCGAACCAGAAAATTCCCATAAGGTCACAAGACTAGCCACCCAGCTGAAGGAGAACAGTAGCTTAATTGGACCCAAAAATGAGGAGTCCTCTATGTGCTAGACGCTTCGATTTGATGGATCAAAGTCCAGGCAAGGAGCTGGAGCGGGGTTCAAACTCATCAGCCCAATGGGTAAGACATTTCTTGCTTCCGACCGATTGCAGTTCTACTACACCAATAACGTAGCGAAATATGAGGCCTTAGTCCTTAGCCTTCTTATGGCCTTGAGGAAAAATGTAAAAGTGCTGCAAGTTTTTGGGGATTCCGCACTCGTAGTTAAACAAGTCAGGAAGTTGTATTCCTATCATGATCGGAGACTCACAAACTATAGGCATAGGGTCTGGGATCTCTTGGAGGATTTAGATGCATTCAATATATAATTGATCCCTCATGCTCAGAATCGCACAACTGATGCCTTGGCTCAAGCGGCCAGCACTCTACAACCCCTCTCTTTGTCTGGGCTCAAGAAATTCACTGTTGAGCTAACATCCACGCCATCAGTCCCAGATAATGCTACCCATTTACAAGTCTTCAATGACGACAAGCATATTCTTCAGTTCATCATGAGTTTCGACATCTTCGTAGCTCAAATAATTGATGAGGTTGGTCCACAAGAGGCTAAACTAGACATAGAGGGGGTCATCAACCTCAAAACCAACACAATCCCTAGAGGCATGGTTCAGTTGGAATACATATTTGACTTGGATCATATCAGAGATCAAGATTAACAAACAAAAAAGGAGGCCATAAGTAACTAGTGCAACACTCATAACCTTGGGATAGCTGAGGATACCAGGAATATTTTTATTGGCAAGGTGTGCACGCCTGAAGAAAAGAGAGGAATTACGGATGCGTTGTGAA
>VDFB02201405.1:0-64523 GCA_007258455.2 Sequoia sempervirens | reverse complement strand
CTCACCTCCCTCCCTCCCTCCCTCCCTCTCTCTCACCCTCTCTCCTCTCTCTCTAACTCTCTCTATCTCACCTATCCCTCCCTCTCTCCTCCTCCCTCTCTCTCTCTTTCTCATCCTCTTCTTCCCTCTCTACTTTTCTCCATTTAACTTGTCCCCCCACTCTCTCTAATTCTCTTTATCTCTCACTGTCCCTCCCTCCTTCCCTCTCTCTATCCACCTCTCTCCCCTCTCTCTTTAGGTAGGAAGAGGTAAGTAGAGAGAGAGGTAGTCAAAGAGACATGGAGAGGTATGGAAGCAAGAAGAGGTACATAGAGAGGTAGAGGGGAGATGAAGAGTAGATAGGGAAGGAGGGAGGGAGATAGATACAAAGAGAGGGAAGGAGAGGTAGGTAGAGATGGAGGGGGAGAGAAAGGTGAGATAGATAAAATTAGAGAGGGAAGGAGGGAGAGAGAGAGGTGAGATAGAAAAAATTAGAGAGGGAAGGGGGGAGAGAGAGGGAGGGAGGAGTAAGGGAGAGGTAAGAGGAAAGGAGAAAGGGAAGATAGAGAGAGAGGGGGGAAGGAGGGATGGAGAAGGATAAAAAGAAGTAGAGGGGAAGAGAGTGAGAGAGAGAGGAGGGAAAAAGGAGGGAGGGAGGTAGAGTTATAGAGGGATAGGTGAGATAAAGGTAGGTAGGGAGAGAGAGATGGGATAGAGAGATGTAGAGAAGGAGAGATCCAGAGAGGGAGAGGGAGAGGGAGAGGGAGAGGGAGAGGGAGAGGGAGAGGGAGGTGGAGAGAGAGGTGGAGAGCGGAGGAGAGAGAGAGGTAGAGAAGGATAAGTGAGATAGAGAGCCCGATATGTGTGAGAGAGAGAGTGGGGGAAGGAATACAATCTTGAATCGTGATCAAAATGACCTATAGCAATGATGTCTCTACTCTGAAAATCTCAGATGATCACAAAATGTGGTGTGAACTCAATTATTTATCTTGTGCCACTATGTGTAATATGATAAATGGAAAGGATATTGTTGGATAAGGAAGGTACATAAAGTACATCATTAAATTTTCCTTCTCTAATTTCAATAGATCCCTTTCCAAGAGCTGACATATAGGTGTTATTTGTCATCAATATTACAAGGAATGAACAAGGCTCAAATGTGGAAAATAGTTCCCTAGATGCAACCGTGTGGTGCAATGCTCTGAAATCAAGAAGCCAATTATGTGATGTGTTGTTTGTAGAAGCAAAGTGTGTCATACCCTTTTTCTTATCTTTGTTTGAATATGCAGATGATGCTAATGGAAAAGAGGAAGAAACACTAGTCCTAGATGTAGGAAACTGAACATGATGTTGTTGAAGAAGATGCCTCATTTCATCATTTTTTTTAAAAGTATTTGTGTTCTTCATGCCCTTGTTTCTTACAATAAGTACATGTGGGCCTCTCCTTATAATTTTTCCCTTTTGATGAGGGAGATGAATGAGATGAAGTCTCTAATTTTGGTCCCCTAGCTTGATACTTTGTTTCTTTCCCTTAGATTTGGAAGCCCTTTGTTCATCTACAACAAGAGCTTGTGGCTTTGAAGGTTGCATGGTACACATTGGAACTAGTTTGTCTTACTCCTTTGTGAGATAAGCAACAAAATATGAAAGAGATGGCATAGTGTAGCATACACCAAAAGCATTATTTGTTGAATGAAAAGTAGAAACAAACACTGAATATTGAGGACCTTAACTTTGATAAGACACTTAGGATCAGTAGTTCATCTTGTTTTTCTATTCCACATTGCTTGAGTTGGATCCATAGCAAATTAAATTTAGTGAAGAACTCCTAAATTATGTTAAAGTCTCGTGGATTAAGACTTATTAGTTCATTCTTTAGTTGGTGTCCCCTCATTACATCTTACTTACCAAATAAATTTTCTAAAGTTTTACATACATCATTAGGTGTTGTTTCAAAATTAATGTGAAAGAGAAGGTTAGGAGAAATAAATGTACACAATGTTTCATAGGCTTCATCATTTTGATTATGCCATTTTCATTTTCTAATTTCTCATGTAGGTTCAAGTTCCAAACCCATAATGACTCGATGTAATCCTACTTTCTCAAGCTTTTTCTCCATTTATTGCTTCCATTCATAGAAGTTAAGTGGAGTTAGGATTATGTCCATTTTGTAGAATAACTCACAAGAAAACCCCCTTGAATTAGTACTTTATATGTTTTAGTGCATATAACAATTTCAATGGAATGAATAATGACACTTTCTAATCAAGTGCAATATGGTTTCCAATGAGATGGAAAATTGATTATTCACTTTTACAAAAGCAATACTCGATTTGAGTAGCTAATAAAAAATTACAATAATACATGTTGCCTAACTTTCACTTAGAAAATTAAAGTTTTCCTTTTAAAGTAGGACATAAAATATGTGTTAAGCAACACAATTTTTTAATCATCTCGATGTTAAAATATTCAGAGTTAAAAGAGTTTTTTGTCAACTATTCACAATAGAATTTTTGACTTACGGTTTGTAACTTATGCTAAAAAAAAAAGTTTTCTGATGATATTGAGTATTTGTTGGTTGGTTAAAGCTAAAATGCAATGCAATACAAAGATTATGTAGTTAACAAGAAATGGTAACAACAAATGCAAGGCCGCATGGAAGGAGAGGAGCTAGTCTTATGGAGAACTTTGACCACAGTGAAGATTTTTTAAAGCACAACTTGTATTGATATGGCAGATATCCCACCAATGTTGGAGCCACTCGCATGAAGATCTATGGAAAATTGTGAGAAGACTTGTATTCAAAGTCTAAGGCTTCTTTAAACTGCCATTTATACTTACACACTGCTCAAAATTCCAAAATATAAAAAAAATAGCATGATCGTTAAGGCACCTCCAAAATATAGAATCGTGCCTCTAGAATGCATATTCACACCTCTCAATGGGTTCACCACATCTGTAATAATGCTCTCCACATTTAGATTTATGCCCCTTTTGGAGGTTCGTGTGGCCTTTGTGAGGGATTGCCATTGTAAAGCAGTTAGAAAACTATAGACTGAACATCGACTGGTTGATCTTCGTGTGGGGCATATAGAGAACCAGAGGCACCAATATTGACAATACGATTGTTGAAGGCTTGGACTAGTTGTAGATTATAAATAATAGGGAAGTAAGATTTCCAATGTATTCCATGTTTCTTGTTTCAAAGGAGCACTTTGAAAACATATTATAACTTCATATGAGTTTCTCTCTTATTAATGAAGAAGACAAGTTGATTTTGAATCCTGGAGTAGTCATGGATGTGAGGGAAAGGAATCTAAGAAATAGAATCATCATAGAGTATTTCGTAGAGTGGAAAGATATTCTTATAGAAGATGCAATGTGGGAAGGCCCTCATATATTTGAGTATATAAATTTGTAATTTAATGAGCACAAGTAATTTTTGAGGGGGGTGAACTTGTTATGACTTATTTTTATTTAATTTAAGTTTGCGGTTATTGTGTCTATGTTTTGTTTCTCATGTCTCTCTTGGTATTATTTTTTGTGTTTTCGGTCCTCTTAAGTATATCTTTCCTTCCAACTCTATTTTTCCTTTCTTTCTATCTATCAAATTTTTAGACTTCTCCATTTTCTCATGCCTTCCATCCTTCCCTCATTCTTTCATTTGTATCTTTCATACTTTTAAACCTATCTTTAATAGAATGCTTGTTTCTTGAA
This sequence comes from Sequoia sempervirens, assembly GCA_007258455.2. Taxonomy (NCBI): domain Eukaryota; kingdom Viridiplantae; phylum Streptophyta; class Pinopsida; order Cupressales; family Cupressaceae; genus Sequoia; species Sequoia sempervirens. The sequence continues at coordinate 60,827 of VDFB02201405.1, read as the reverse complement.
CCCCAATGCCCTAAATTGTGGTATGAGTCTTGTGCTATTTTCAACCCCCACACCCCAATATTTTTTACTTTGGTTGTGTTCTCATTTCAACTCCTTAGCATGTGTAATAGTGTCATTAATGATCAATTTTAACACCATAAATTTCACAAGTAGGATCTTTCCTACTCATAATTATTATTCAAATTAGAAGATGTAGATTTATATTATAGTTGACCTATTATTATTGAGGTGGATATAAAAGGGTGAATGCATCCATTTAGGGATCATCATCTATTAATTTACACGAACCCCTATTCAAAAATTGATCAAGAATTTATGTTCGAGCATGGATATCAAAGGATGGAAACCCTTTGATTTTAAAATTCAAACGATGAAAACTCTTTGGCTAAAGAGAAATTTCTTATAGAGGTTTATTTGGAGCTTTATTGATTGCAAATTTTTGTTGCATTGTATTGGTTTAATATATTGTTGTCATGGGTATGAACAAGAAATTTTAATGTTGTAATTATTGATGTTGCAAACTATTTGAATATAATTATATATTTATTTGTAATAAGATAAATATTTGTAGTTAAATTTATTATTTCTCCTTTATTGATCAGAATATGATAACAATGATTATGTGTAAATAGTGAATTAAATTTGAGTTACTCAAACTTTGATTTAAATATTAGAATATGAAATTATTGTCCCAAATAACAAGCATTTGTAGAAGGAAAAAATTTGGATATGCACATGTGTTTTGGCTAGGATGTTACAGAGAAAAAGGTTGCTAGTTGTGATCCTAAGTCTATAAAACTTATATGTATCTTTTGGATAATATGGAATAGGAAAATTAAGCTCATATTTAAGATATAATTAATGTAAAATTAATAATTGTGGTAACTCAACATAGCCATGATAGCTCTAGATACATGTTTTCTTACCCTAATTTCTTTGGTAAAATTGAAAGGCATTAAATTGAGGTGATAAACCTGGGAGATATCACTTGGCTTGGAGTACTATTAATTGAAAGTACAGGTTCACCACCATGCTAAATTTTTCAATACCCTCTCACTTTTAGGAGGTCTCAACTCATGGTGGATCATTCTAAGTGCTTTAGGGATATGCACAACTATCATCCATCCACCCTGGAGAAGAGGCTTTTGAATTGTAATCCCCTTTGCATGTGTAAGGAATCTAAGGTAGCGGAACAACTTCTTACACTAATCTTGAGAGGAGAATAATGCAAAACTTTTACATTTGATCTTTAACAGTTACAAAAAATTAAATAGAAAGACATAAATATCATGCATACCACAACATAATGATTTACGTGGGAAAAACCCTTTCAGGAGAAAAACCCCACACTCCAAAATTCGCCCAATATATTATTCAGAAATCACAAAGATTACAATATACTTGCAGAGCAAGCTTCTCATAGGAGTATCACCACTCAGAGATCTAGAGACAACACGATCACTATTAGACTCTCAGAATACACCACAATACACAGTCGTAATGCAACACCCTCGTAAAATAAGGTTGCCTTCTAGGGCAAGTCAAGCTAATAAAATATCGATCGTCAAATATGAGACATAATAATGAACGGTCTAGGTTTACAATAATAAAATATAAATTAAATTTTCCTTTTTGGGGCGTTGCCCCTAAGGGCACTCTACTCTTGGACCCCAACTGGGGGGATGATCCCCCTGGACCCCTCGTGTTGGGATATGGTGTTATAAACCATTTCATAAATTGATTTATCATAATATTGTAATTAAACAATTATTTAGTTGTGATACAGCGTGGTGGTGGTGTTAATCACACTAGGTAATTATTTGAGGTCCACTTGATGTTGTATTGTAACATTGCATTATTATTTAATGTGTGGGAGACATGTGATAGTAATTTAATATTGAGAAAATATTAAATAATGTGATGTCTTAGTACCCAATATTAAATAAGGGGTTAGGCATTTTGTATTCACATGGTTTTTTGGTACATGGTTTCACCTTACCACTAGTATTTTGTGTGAGCTTGTGTTTATAAAAGCAAACACATGTGTAGTGGTTTAGGTTGGCTGGGTGGTTTAGCTGCCATTATTGAGTCTTCTTGAGGAGTGTGTTTATGAAGCATGGCATGAGATGTGTGGATTCATGCTTGGACACATGGGAATTCATTGGAGGGATTGATGCTTCAAAGGTCTTCATTGTAACTCTTGTATTTGCTTCATGGTTGATTAATATGATGGAGTATGGATGCTTTTGGAGGCTGGGTTTTTCCCTCTTGAGGGTTTTCCCAGGGTATATCTTGTGTCATCTTTGATGGGTATGTTGTCTGTTCTCTTACATATGAATTTTGAGCACTTATTTGCATTGTTATCTCTTTTGGGTTATGTGGAAATTGACATTATATGGCTGCAAGTTTCCTTACACTTAGTGGGGGGATCACCCCCATGCTCGCCCTCCCCCCCATTGTCATCGGATGAACAATACCTTATGTATCAATAGTACCTTATGTAATTGCAAGGTTGAGACACATTTTCTCAATAGCACGCTTAAATAAGCACTCACTTATGTTGGAGGAGGGAAAGGTGGCTCAAGAGAGGACTAGTTGAGTCCATTCCACACATATCAACTTTTTAAAGTCATTCGTTCGACTAACTCTATAATAACACTTCTAAGTATCACAACCAACACTAACCAAACTAAGACAATCATCATCATGTGTATTACTAAGATCATAACAATATATCATACACATAAAGTCAAATATAGTGAATCATTTTGATGTAAGACATGATTATACTTCCCTAATTCATCTTTGGCAACATGTTGAAGTGATGCATGATCACACATAGTATCAATATGATATTGGAAATCTTCTTGTATCTCCCCTAACTTAATGTGGATATATTCTTTTAGTTGATGTAGAGGACATGACTATTCTTCATCAACATATCCAACTAGATTGAAACATTCAACTTTCACTTTCTTGATTTCTATATGTATTATTGTCCTAAAGCAATGGGTTATAACATTCATCCATTTGACCAGTTTCTCCCATCCAATGTTTTGATTCATTCCCATTGTTAATATCGTATTTCTTTTCTAATAAATTATAGCCATCAAGCTATAATAAATAGTCAATTTCAACTGCACTTTCATGATGAGGACGATCTAAAGAACCAATAATTGGGTTGTCCTCGTGGTTATAGGATAAATAGGTTATATGGGCATGGTTTTCTTGTTGGTTTTCACCTTCAATTTGATTGTTTGACATGCTAAATGAGTTACTAGATGGTTATTCTAGGTGCATCCTAATTATTCTCAAGTTTGACATTATTGTCTTACTTATTTATGCTCTAAATACCTTATTGATATTGATTGGAAAAGTTAAGAGAGAATGGAAAATTTGGCATTTCTTCACCTTTTAAGTCATCAAGTGAAAAAGTGGACACCCAACTTGGGTTGGCTAATTAGTATCCTCTTCATATGAAGATTAATTCTTTTTACCACATGGCTCTCTACTTTTTTTAAAAACTTGATTTTGTAGCCATATAAGGGTCATTGTGAGGTAGGGTAATTCTTTGCAATATTGAAAGTTGATCAACTTCACCCATACCTCCTCAATGGAAGTGGATAAACTGATTATTTTAGAGTTGGTTGTAAAGTTCAAGAAACTAGATTATTTTAATGATGTGGACTAGGAAGGAAACTTGTAAGTAATTTCACATTAACCTCTACATACAAGATGTTCATATAGGGTAAGTGCAAAAATATGGGGGACCAAAAAGTGGCCACAACACTTTTTGGCCCCTAGTAAGCATAACATGAGCATATTATAACTTGCATTGATAATTCAATAGGGAGAGAGGGGAGAGTTAGAGAGATGGAGAGAGGGAGGGTGAGAGGGAAGGAGAGAGAGGAAGAGGAAGAGAGAGGTAGGGAGAGAGAGAGAGAGAGAGAGGTAAGATAGAGAGAAGAGAGAGAGGGATAACAAGATAGAGAGAAGTGGAGATGGAAGGACGGAGGGAGAGGTAGAGAGGGGGGAGAGGGGAGAAAGGGGAGTGAGGGGAGTGATATAGAGAGAGAGGTGAGATAGAGAGAAGTAGAGAGAGAACCATATTTACCCTAAACCTTAAACCCTAAAACCTTACATTAATAATATAACACTAAAACCTAAAAAAATAAATTTAATCCCTAGACCCTCAACACTCAACCATTCCTTATCAGTTGTAGACTCTTAACCCTTAATCCTGAGCCCTATACATTAAGCCCTAAACCTTAGACCCTAGACTGTAAATCCTAAATGCTATATGTTAAACCCTAAAACTTTCAACATTAATAATTTAACACTAAAATCTAAAAAATTAAATTAATCCCTAAAACCTCAATGCTCAATGCTCCTCTATCAACCATAAACCTTAAACTCTAAACCCTAAAACTTGACATTAATAATTTAACATTGACCTAAAAAATTAAATATAATCCCTAAACCATTAATGATCAACACTACATCATCAACCATAAACACTAAACCCTATACAATAAGCCCAAAAATATGACATTAATTAATATCACTAAACCTAAAAAATTAAATTTAATCACTAAACCCTTAATGCTCAACCCTCTCTTATCAATCGTAATCCCTAAACCCTATATTCTAAACCATAAAACTTGACATTAATAATTTAACACTAAAACCTAAATAATTAAATTTAATCCCTAAACCCTAAATGCTCAACCCTACATCACCAACCATAAACCCTATACCTTATAGACTAAACTCTAAAACCTAACATTAATAATATAACACCAAAACCTAAAAAATTAAATTTAATCCCTAAATCCTCAATGCTCAACTCTTCATCATCAACCATAAATCCTAAACCCTATGTGCTAAACCCTAAAACCTAATAGTAGAATAATTCAACACTATAACTTAAAAATTTGAATTTAATCCCTAAACTCTGAGCACTCAACCCTAAAACTTATACCCTATACGCTACACCCTAAAACCTAACATTAATAATTGAACACTAAAACCTAAAAAAAAAATCCCTAAACCCTCAATGGTGAACCCTCCATTATAAACTAGTATCAACCCTAAACCCTAAATGCGAATAATTTAGAGAGGGAGAGGGGAGGAAGAGAGACAAAAATATACACAAAGAGAAATAGAGAGAGAGAGAGAGAGAGAGAGAGCTAGGTAGAGAGAGGGAGAGAGGGAGAGGTAGGTAGAGAGAGAGGGAGAGCGGATATAGAAGTAGAGAGGGAAGGAGGGAGGTAGGAAGAGTTACAGAGGGAGTAGAGAGATGAGATAGAGAGTAGAGAGGGAAGGAGGGACAAGAGACATAGAGAGGTAGGGAGGGACAAGGGGGAGAGAGAGTTTTTCTTCACACAAACTCAAGTGTGTTATAATGTGCTCACCATTTTGTGAAGAGAAAGGCAAGGAGTAAAAGAAGAGTCATTTTTCTTCACAAAAGCATGAGTGCATTATTTAACACATTTGTGTTATTGCCTAATTTGGGAATTTCCAAACCTTAGGGTTCAAGGTTAGATTTTCCTGAGGAATCCAACACAAAGGGTTGAACTTACATGTCAACGACCATAGACATGTTTTTGGACAATTCTAAAAGATAACACAATATTGAGTGTGCTCCCCATTAGGTTTGCACATGTTTTTGAAATGTCAAGTTAAAAAATAACGTAGTTAGCTTTCTAACAATGTAATTTTTTTACGTTTCAAATATTAAGGTTTTTATCTTTAATTCCTTTTATTAGTGTCTCCATTTTTTGTCAGAAACCTTCATTTTTACCTATTCATCAAAATTTGAAACAAATTATGTTTTTACAAACTAGAGTCTATTCTTTGTGCACTCAAAAAATAAATTGATTGTCATTTAGTTTCCAAAAACTTTAGGGGGGAAAACACTTAATTTTTTGTTTTTTAGGATGTGTCTACTTTGAAAATTAGTTGAAAATCTTATAATCGTTAAAAATCTATCTAAAAATCAAGCATATAAACTACATGGTGGTAACTAAGCTTTTATTGAAGCAATTTTTGAAATACTAAAGAAAAATAACATTTTAAGTGGGCCACACTAGACGCTATGTTATATTGTTTTGATAAAAAAAGATCACTTTGTGTGGGACCGCCATTTGAACCCCTTAATCTCCACCATTTTAAAAAAAAATGATATTTTAGAAAGTAGATTTAAAGCATCCTCAAATTTTAAGCATAAATATCTTCAATTTCTCGTGCAAGATCTACTTCTCCTAATTTTTTTTAAAAAAGTGGCATCTTAAGACCCCCTTTTGGTCTCCCATTTCCCTACACATACCCTATATTCTACAATACCATACCAATCTTGAGCATTCCAAGCATTAAATTTAGCATATCTTCTATAGTGTTTGCCTCATTTGACCATAATCTAACCTAACTTGCAAATATAGTATTAAGACCCCACAAATAATGTACTTTCAACATTTCATCAATAGGATTTGTAGATTAGGAAAATTCAAGGTTGAAAGCATAATCAAATAGAAATCAAACCCTAAAAACCTAACTTAACAATGAAGCACAATCCAACAAAAGAAACATAAACACAAAGTAAACATTACCTACGCTATGGTTGTTTGACTTGCATTGTCCTTCATTTTGCTTGGATGTGCTTGATGCCCTCATATACAAGTATGTAAATGGTAGCCTAATGACAATGGTAGAAAAATATTGAAGCAGTTGTCTCAACGACATGTACTTTTGCTTCAACTTGATAGATAAAAATGACAATGATAGGCGTCTTTTATAGAAAGGAAAATGACAATGAACGGCTGAGATTAAATATCAAAAAGATATGTCAATCAATGGCCAAGAATGAAAGCTAATAAGGTTAGGGCAAAGATAAGAAATGAATGGGTGAGATTAAATAAAATAATTCAATCAAGGGTTGAAATTAGACGAGACAAGAAGACATAAGGATGAGACTGATAGATAGAAAATCTTAGAAAAAAGAGGAAACTAAATAATTTTAAAAATCATTTAGTTTGAGAGGGAAAGTGAATAATTAAATAATGGAAACATTAAATTTAATTATAGACGAAAAAGATAAATTACTAAATAATTATTTAATAGTGGAGGGAAAAACTAACTTTTTAAATAAAATAATTGGAAACAATTATCTCATTAAAAAGCGGAGGAAAAAGGCAAGTGAGGGAAAAGCTAACTTTTTAAATAAAATAATTGGAAACAATTATCTCATTAAAAAGCGGAGGAAAAAAACAAGTGAGAGAGAAGCTGACTTTTTAAATAAATATTGATTTAATTCAAAAGTGGGGAGAGGACAAATTAGTAAGTCATTAAATAAAATAAAATTTATTTAATTTATGGAAGAAAAGGATAATGAATAATTAAATAATTGAAATAATTATTTAATTAAAGTAGAAAGTGACAACAATTAAATAGACATAAATTTATTTAATTAAGAAGAAAAGAACTCATTAGTTACGTAAATGAATAAATAAAATTTATTTAATTAATCAAAGAGAGGAAATAAAAGAAAAGAGATAAATTAATTAAATAAATAAAATTATTTAATTAATAGAGCAATATGACTTTAGACAATAATCAAATAATTAAAATTATTTAATTATTAAGGAAGAAAGGGTATTAACAGAGAAAAATAATGTTTGCAGGCGAAGGATAATTATTAGTGTCTACATTTTTTCCCTCTTCGATACAATGCAGTTTATCACATTGTGTCAAAGAAATTTAGTTCAAAAATATGCCCTAGTGTAAACAGGATGGACTTGGATGCCCCCTCGGAATTTTTTTTAAAATTTTGAGAGTTTCAAAAAAAATTTGAAAAATTATTTCGATAAGCAGATCTGATAGTGGATGAGTGCAAGGATTGATGAAGAGAAATGTTAGCAAGAGGAAAATATTAGCATGGAGTTAGTGGAGACAAAAAAAGATTGATATTTTTCTATGTTAGGCTTTGCATTTAATCACCATTGGGCGTTAAAATATGACAAATGTACGACAAACACCATGGCATGATATAGACCAAGGTGCGCAACGTCATCCACTTGCAAACAAATAGTCGCAAACAAGGAATGTCCCAACTCATACTAAGGGAAAAGTTGCCCCACTATTTTTGTCGAGTCAAACCACAGACAACAATCAAAGAAAAGATGGGTCATGAGACATCATTGCTCCTCTAAATCCTTCATGTGACATCCTCGAGGTAGCTAGTAACATGACTCATAGACAAATCCAAAAAGATACGACAAAATAGCCCAACAAAGTCAACAACCATTCAGAGTGTTTGCCAATAATTGTTTGTCGATGTTTGAGTGATGAGTTGATTGTTTTGACAAGGTCTGGTTTCAGGAGAAGAAACATGTCATATAAGACGTCAAGTCTGGTTTTGACCATGTAACCACCTATATAAGGCTAGTGACAAAGTTTGACAAATGACAATGTTTAGTTTCAGGAAGGACACGTCATGTATAAGACATAGTTTTGATTGTCTTTATGTTGGTTTGACATTTTGACAATTGACTGGTTTGACTTGAAAACTAGCTGGCTTGCTTGTCTTGTTGTTTCATGACTTGTGTAAGATTTTGATGATTGTTTGTGTCTAGTGACAATGTCCAATTTATTATGGTCGACATGACAAACCTTAAAGGACTGACCTAGGTGGCCTCGAGGGCTCATTGATAGATGGCCTTTCCTACATAACAATGCACAGAGACCTCGTAGTTTGACATGACCAAACTTTGTTTTATTGACAAAGGACAGGATCATGATTTGAGTTTTATTCGACAACACCTAAAGGACTGACCTAATGCCTCGGGGGCTCATCGATGATGGCCTTGCTTACGTGAAGTCGTAGAGGCAATGTAGTTCGACTGGATGTGGACTGGCATGACTGACTGTAACTCTGTTTTTGGGATTTTTGAAAGTTGTGGATGTTTTTTGTGTTTTCTGACATGTTTTAATGTTTTTGGATTTTTGAGGTTTTATGATTTTTTTGTCTTTTTCTGAGATATAATGACCTTCAATGTCAAGTGTAGGATCCAATGAAGATATAGGTCAAGTATTTTCCCCCAGTCAAGTATAAAACAAAATATTAGGAATGGTAGTGGATAAGTCGTATTGCAGATGGTTATGGAAGGCAGAAGATGTAAAATGTCAACTATGAGAAGGATGACAAAGCTTTATTATGCATGATATGGGGAAGTGTGGATAGGAATTTATTATGTATGGTAACTATCGTGAACAATGCATGTGAAATATTCCTACAAGCAAGCAATCAAGCATGCACAAGAATCCAAGGATAAACATGATCTTGCCCCTAGTCAAGCTGAAAACCAATTAGTTGGTGATGATGATGATGACGACATTGTTTGACATGGGAATGACACATCCCAAAACAACGTGAGGACTGGGAAATACATATCCCATTGATGACAATGTGACTAAAGGATCAAGATCTATAGCAAGGCTAGGAACAAAGCCAAGGAATGTTTTGGATGGTGTACTAAGTTGCATAGCAAGATTGTATGGATTAGGATTGTTGCATTTGGAATGACTTCTTTTCAGGATTGAATGGGATGATGGAAGGATTTTTGATATGCGGATTAGAATCCTTAAACCAATGACAAGGTAAAACCAAGTCCAACAATAGGTATGGAAGGATAATGGATTGATTTTGGTAAAAGATAGGAGACATGAGGATTATTGGATGGTAGAATTAGCATATGATCTCCAAGGACTATGTTGCATAGGAATAATTAGTTTTCTCCAAGGTATGGGTTTGGATAATGCTATGAAGGCTATGACATGATATTTCACAGATAGTGTACGACCGAAGGATAGACATGTCAAGATTTTTCCAAAAGCATGATTTATGTTTGTACCCCAGTCCTTATCAAGATTAAAGTAGGTGGGAAAATGGATGGAAATGATAGGGCTTAGATGGATAGATGGAAATGTCATATGAAAGTTATGGGAGATGAGACAATTTTCCCCCAAGTGTAATGGTCCACATAGATAATTGCTCTTATAAATGACGCTTGTTTGCTAGGTTTTATCATGGTACTTATCCAAAGTGCTATAAAAATGGTTTTCACTATTGGATGAAATTTTTATCTTTACTAATTTTCTTTTTCTTTTTTTTTTCCTTTTTTTCCTTTTCCTTTTATTCTTCTTTTTATTTTTGATGTCACACAAGACACTTGTTTGCTAGGTTTTCATCAAGGTGATGATTTTTTTTATTTTTTGATTATTTTGATTATTTTTTATATGGACTTGATAGTTTGGATGATCACTAATTGCTCTGAATCCTTTGATGGTGTTGATGTAGATGTTGTTGTCATGATATTCCAATAGTGACCTTTATGGAGTAGTTGTCTTGTCAAGATCATAGAATTTGCATACAACCAATCGATGTCATTGTGATCCTTTTTGATACTAGGTTTGGCTTTATTGAAATATGCACATCATGATAGAGTTCCATGGGAGTCCTTATGATAAAGATTTTATGTCAAGATGCGATGGATGACAATATTTTGGATTATGATGGATGATGGTAGATGTGGAAGGATTATTTGGATGTTTGGATATAGTAATTTTTATTTTTCAAACTTGGGATGGTGGATGACGGAGTTTGGAATTTTGATTGGGATAGTGTTTGGAACCAACATTTTTATATGCTTTGTGTGATGACCATTTTGAAGGAGGTAGACATTTGTTATATGTAGGATACCTCTTTTCTTGTGGCTCCACATTTTGATTGGACTTTGGAATTGAACTATTTTATTTACTTGACTCATTTTTCTTTGGAATCCATTTTAACTTCATTTGTCCACTTGGATTTTTGTATTCAATGGCCTTTGATATTTGATTTTGGACTTTAAGCTTGTAAGACTTTTGTTCTTGTTGGTTCCAATTGATGGGTTTAATTATGTTAGAATGATGGTTTATGGTGTGGATGGAATGAGTGTTGGAAACAACCTTATGACAAGGACCACTCATGGCACCCATTTTGATGTTTGTATTGGATAAAGTGTCCCCTAATGTTATGGAGGTATCACTAACATCATTTGATTTTCTGATTGAAGAATAGCCAAGACCTTGATGTCTAGGATTTTTATAAAATTGTATTGGTTCTCGAATGCCTTGCTCCTATAGGCCTAGTCCCCTTCCTCGATATTGCATGCTCTAAAATATTCTATTTGTGATGGGGTATTTTTTACTTTGAAAGTAAGATGTGAACCCATAATTGTGCATGTGGAAACTATTGCTTAGAATCTTCTCCTCTGTAAGAAGTCTAATTTGATAAAAGTGGATGATCCTAGTTGATAGGATATTTTAGGTTTATTATTCATCATGCTTGTTTATTCTTGATCATTTGGGATTTCGATTTGATCCATGGTATCTTTTGTATCTTCTTATTTGACTTGATCAATAATAGCTTCTTTATGTTCTTATTGAATGTTATCCATGGATATCATCTATGTGTCCAAAGGAGGAAAGTGTTTCATTTTCAGAAATGGAGATGTTTGGAGTTTGGATAGGAAAAACTTCAAATGTTTGATCATGAATGGCATAAAGGTCAATGAGCAGATCATTTTGGATTTCTTATTCAATGGTAGGATCTTGGTCAAAGATGGGTGTATCTTGGATGACATGATTATCTAGAAGGATTTCTTGAATAGACTTAAGGATAGGACTATGGGATAGAATGGGATCACAAGAAATACCTTGATCTTGACATAAGGATTAAGTTATGATGCCATGCTTTGGATTTTCCTTTTGACATGTATCCAAAGGTGTAGGTAATGGAATTTGATTTTCGACAATGATAGAATTTGCATGACTAAATGTATTTTTATTGGATGGGATTGTAGATAAATATGAAGTGGCTTGGAATGGATTAGTGGAAGGTTGGTTTCCCTTTTCAAGGTTAGGATAAGGAAGATTAATGGACGCTTGTGAGGGATCAATGGTATGGATTGTATTAAGTGTCTCTTGATAGTGAGAGTAGATGGATAGAGGACTAGAGCTTATGGATGGTTGGTAAGATGGGTAGATGGATGGTTGACTCGAGACTGTGGGTGATTGGTATAGAGGATTTATGAGTTGTCTTTTGAAGTCTATGGATTGTTGGTATTGACAATTGTGAATCAATTGGTCTTCAATTTGACTGACACATATCAAGGTAAATTGAAGACATGGTGGTGAGTTCGGATTAGAATGGATAATGGGATGGTTCAAATGGATAAGGAAACTTAGTGAGGACCCTATAAGACTTGCAAGTGTGATGGATGGTATGATGTCTAAATGATAATGCAAGGACTAAGACTAAGGTATGCAACTATTTTTTTGGTATTTTTCAATGTATAAAGGATGCCTAATGAGGATGATACCAAGATAAAGAGTCAAAGTGACAATAGCCAAGATGTGGATAGGTTATTGTCACAATGATCAAAATCTATGGTATGTCTAAGGTATGCAACTATGGTTTTTTGGGATTTTTCAAGGTATAAAGGATGCCTAATGATGATACCATGATAAAGAGTCAAAGTGACAATAGTCAAGATTGTAGATAAGATAGTGTCACAATGATCAAAATTTGAAGTATGTCTATGACTAAAACATGCAAGATGTAAGATGAAGGGATGGAGTAATATGTCCTAGTATGAAAACCAAATACCTTTGGTAAACCTAAAGTAAAGGTTGCTAATCAAACTAAGATAGGGAAATCAACAAATCTTATTATCAATGACTTTGAGAATGGAAAAGACTAAAATGACAAGTAATTGACAAGGTGGTCTCAAACTAGACTTGTGAGTTGAGGAACCAGCCTAAATGCAAATGACTAAATTGATTGTTTTGAAGGATAAGGTCAAGGTAATATGAATTTGTAGCTATGGTCTGGTCTAAGTTTGATAAACTCCCTAATCTGAGGTTTGTAAAAGGTTTATGCAAACTTTAAATTTTGACCTAAGGCTTGACCTATGATGATGATGACTAATGTAAAGTTAGGCCTAAAGAGGAAATGAAAATGACATAATCTGAAGGTTGCAAGTTGGTGGTCTGATAACAAGAATGTACTCAGGAATTGATTAGAAATGAGGATGATTCATATTTCCCTAAAAAATTGATTAGCTAGCAAATGAGGTGTTCAGAGTATCAATTGTGGTGTTTTGAGCAACAATTGTGGTCTTTTGATTTTAACAGTTGTGTTTTGAGGCTCAATTGTGGTTAACAATGACAGTTGCAACAAATAGATTGTTTTGGTCCTAAATTGATTGATTTTGACTTAATTTTGATTCGATTTTTGTGAAGTCTGAATGGAAAATACTGTAAACAGTCTAAAAATAATTGTCTTAACAGGTTTGAATGTCAAAAGGTGTGTTCGCAATGTGTATGTTCAGGAGGTTTTTCACCTTGATTTCCACGAGTATAGCACAAATCGTTTCAAATCACACACATAAAATAGTAGCCTATCCTATGGAAAATGGCCAATGGTGTGACCCTCGGGCCCATAGCTTGAAATCTCCTTCAACACAATGGAGGGACGCCCTTTTGGGTTATGTATCATCTCTTGTCTATGAGAGTGGACAAGTAGGGGCCTCCTAGTATGGAAGGATGACCCAATGACCCTCTCCTTGGAAAGTTATAAGTTTGAATCGAGTAACTTATGCTCATCCAAGGATTTTTGTCTCACTCATGGGAGCTGAATGGTGAGTAACTTTTGAGGTGCGGTGCTACATCCCCTGTACCAAGTGTGACGCTAATTATCTCAAGTATAAAAGGAGGGCTTCTAACTAGTATGGTTCTTAGTCGCAACTCGGGGACATGCCACCTTGTGAGCGTCCAACAAGCCACTTAAGGCTTTAACCAATCCTACTAGGGGAACTTATACGCAAAGGTACCTCCCCATTCTGAATGGCACTGTACGGCTAAGGCCTACATAGCATGAGGACTTGACATTTCATCTTATCCTTTTATATATCGGCCCAAGGGAAAAATTGGTTGGAATCGCCTTCGAATTCTCCATACGGATGTGTCTCTTAGGTAGGCCCCTCTAAGGGTAAAACAAAAGCAAGAAAAACACAATTCCTTTTAATCTCCAAGATCACACATGGTGCGAGGAGAGACCATAATGTGTTTGACTCACACTAGCATGTTGTTCATTTACCTTAATACATCCATATGTGTGGGTGATAGTGCAAATGTAAAAAGATGTCTTTGATTCTCAAGATCACCAAATGGTGCGAGAGAATAGCATACACACATTAGGATGAAATACAAAACCACAAGTCAATAAGACATTGGTTTATTTTAAGTACCCAAATCCAAATATGAGAGAAGACACTTGATGCAAAGTTGTTGGTTAATTTTAAAGTTGATGAATGTGGAAAATGCAAGGTTAATTTTAAGTTTGAAATGAGTGAAATAATGCATGTTGTTGTAAATTTTAACCTTATGAGTGAATGATGTATGGTGTTGTCAATTTTAATCCTTATGAGTGAATAATGCGCGTTGTCAATTTTAACCAATTGAGTGAATAATGCACGTTGTTGTCAATTTTAACCAAATAAGTGGATATGCATGTTGTCAATTTTAACCAAATGAGCAGATATGCACATTGTTGTCAATTTTAACCAAATGAGTGGATATGCAAGGTTAATTTTAAGCCAAAATGAGTGTGGAAGAACTAAATGAAATTGTAAAATGAGACAAGATAAACAAGTTAGCAAAATCAAATGAAAATGCCTCCTTTCCACTTATTCCACACACTGCAAATCAAATATCAGTAACACCAAGAAAACCTTAAAAAAAGAACAGTGAAATTAAAACAAAAATAAATTTTACAAATATGAACAAAATTTAAATCTGTAAAATTTTTGTAGAAAACTAAAAGTGAGACCTGGAAAACCCAGAAACCATTTAATAAAATTCTATACGCCTATTTTTTGTGGTTTAAAGAGCATGATGAGTTTTATGTAAATTCTTGGTTGTAACCTACAAAACAACAAAAATAAATAAGAAAACATATGGATTACTCTGCAAAATTGTAAGTTTCACGTTGGGTTCACCAATGTAATCAGGGTAAAAACCTAGGTTAAAGGTCATAAATCAATTAAACTCAAACCCTATGACCCTAATCAAACAATAGAGAACAAATAAGCATAAAGACATAAACAATGCAACAACGTTACCCAATATCTTCATGCCATTAATGGTTCACCTCCATTTTGTTGTAAATGCTTGATGCCCTTAGATATGAGTATGCAAATGTAGCCTATGTCTATGCTAGAAAAATATCAAAGTAGTTGTCTCAACAACATGTACTTATGCATAAACTAGATAGATGAAAATGACAAGGGTACGCACCTTTTATAGAAAAGACAAATTTGAATGAACAGACGAGATCGAATGAAATAATTTCAATCAAAGGTTGAAATTATACGAGATGAGAAGGGATAAGAATAAGACTAATAGAAGAACTAAATAATTCTAAAGAGTCATTTAGTTCGAGAAGGAAAGTGGAGAATTAAATAATGGAAACATTATTTAATTTTAGAAGAAAAAGGTCACTTGTCTTTCTTATTAAATAGCAACTTAATTCAAAAAGTAGAAGAAAAGTGAGTCATTAATTAAATTAAATTTATGGCAGAAAAGGCTAAAATGAATAATTAAATAATTGGCATAGTTATTTAATTATATTGGAAAGTGATAAATAATTATATATATATATATATTTATTTAATTATAGAAGACGGTCATTAGTGACATAATTAAATAAATAACAATTTATTTAATTAATCAAAAGAGGAAATAGAAAGACAAAATGAATTAATTAAATAATTCAAATTATTTAATTAATAGAAGACTTTATGACATTAGACAATAATTAAATAATTAAGATTATTTAATTATCAAGGATGAAAGGGGATTTAATAAAGTCGCAGGTCTAGGACAATTTTTAGTGTCTATAGAATTTACACCTATAACTAGTTGACTCATTATAGAAAATCTATAATATTAAATTACAAAATAGAATCATTATGGTGCATCCCAACCTCAGCAAATTGAAGCAATAGGTCTTTCAACCTTACATTATGATCAAAATGCTTTATAAAAGAATTTTCCAATTTGGCTAATGTCTGAATGGACTTAGGTGGAAGATTTACAAACCATTAAAATATGCATTTTGAAATCTATCAATCTAATAAATGGAAAAAGAATTTCCTAATGTTGAATAAGAAGCCCATTCAATAATTCCTTGTGAAGATTTACATGTTCTAAAGCACTTGGCCTATTGTGGGGAGAGAATAAAGGATGTTGACCAAATACATGTGTGGGAATCTCATGGAAACCCCTAGGCATACATAACAACTACCCATTCAAGATATATATCTTTTGAATTGTGCTAAGATTCCATCTCTTTCAATGTTGGCTCTCCTCCTAGCACCAATTTGTTGGAGAATGTATCAAAATGCTCATCAACTAGTGGGATGATAATAATTGTAACCATTCTCATAATTTGGTAAATTAGATATAATCTATTTAATTATTTTATTTTGAATCGAAATATCCCTAGAAATATAGATTGCAATTAAATAATTATTATAAATTTTAATTTTGTAGTAGGTTATTCTTATTTGAATGTCCATTCTAACTTCCAAGGACATAGATATATTGACTCTTCAATTTGTAATAGAAAGCCCAATTTCTAAAGTTTAATAAATTTTAATTTAATTTTAAAAATCTATAAATAAATTAAATTCAAAATTATATAATAATGTAAAAGACATATATTCCTTCCATAATATTTACTAAGTTTATGAACTCTCAATAATATTATTTCATTTATATTTAACAATTATATCCATTTCTATTCTACATACTTTATTAATTACTAATTATAATAAAATCAATCCCTCATTAATATATTATCCTCTATATTCATAATACCCATAATTCAAGTCATCTAGATTTCACGTGTTAATTGGTAGAGTTTTCAAATAATTTTTTTTGTTTTTTATTTTCTTATTGAAAGGAATTGGAAGTTTAGCCTAATTAAAGTAGGTGTTAAATCCACGACTTGGGCTACCTAAAATGACAATCGAGACCGAGTGAACTAACCCCCAGAATCCAAAGGTCCAAATTGAAAGTTGATATTGTTAAATAAAAATTGTTAAATGACACCTTATTTTTTACGCCAAAGGCGTATCCTATTTGAAGTGGGCGAAGCTAACTTTTTACATCAACGCCGTAAAACTTGGCAGAGAGGGCTTCCGACCATGTAATTGATCTTCATCGTTCATTTTAGTCGCCGGTTTTGGTTTCACCGTACTCCGTCATCACTGTTATTTGCATATTTTTCCGTACTCGTCCATCTCCCACAACCTTTATTCACAGAATCCAAACAGCATACCTTTCTTTTTGAAGGCATCCCACTTGACATAGTGAAAGAATACAAATATCTTGGGATTGAGTTCCACTATAAGCTCAGTTGGGAAACTTGCAGAACGAAAAGGATACAAGGAGGTTGGAAAGCCTATTACCTGCTTCAAAATAGGTGTAGAAAAACTGAACTTTGGGATTGGAAAACCAAGAAAATCCTTTTTGGTTTACTTGTCGCACCGGTTGTGCTTTATGGGTGCGAAGTGTGGGGAAGCAACACGTCAAAGTGCAGTTGGAGACAGTTAGAAATAATCCAGAAACACCTACTAACAAGCAATCTCAAAGTTAAAGCCACTGTTCCTTATGAAATTTTTTTAGCTGAAGTGGGGGCTTTTCCTTTGGAAGCTTCAACGATAACCCGGTTGTTAAGTTATCTAAAAAAGATCGAAAACATGGATAACCACTGGTGACCCAAAACGGTTATGGAGGAGATTCTAGTTCGAAGAAAGAAAACTTGGATGAAACAAAACATCAAGTGGTTGAACAAGTGGGACATCGAATTACATGAATGTCTTGGTACCAATAGTGAAATAAAGATCTATGTGAAGGAAAAATTCAGGACTGCCATGTGGTCAAATCAGATCGGGCGAAAAAAAGCATATTACATCAAAGAGTTTAACCCATCTAAGGAACATGGTGAAAAAACTTATTTAGGTGCAACTATTAAAGGGAAAGTGAGACTGTTAATTGCTCAATTGAGGACGGAGTCCCACCATCTTAGATGTGAGACTGGTAGGTGGAAGACACCTAAGGAAACTTGGGAAGAAAGAACGTACTTATTTTGTAATAAGGGAGTGGTGGAGACGGAGTGGCACTTCGTCATGGAATGCACAGCTTATGAAAATATCCGTAATCGGTACTCAAATATTTCAAATGTGGAAAATATGTATCAGTTATTTGAGGAGGATAAGATGAATCAGACGGCCAGCCTCCTAGTCAAAATTAATAGAAGGAGATCTAACCTGGAGAAGAGTTTGGAGACAAACTAAGTTGTTGGTCTCGGTCCCATAGACTGTTTAGTCTCATGGACGTCATTAAAATCTTTCATTTCATTTCATTTCAAATGCCCTAAAATTTCCATCGTGAAGGGCACCTAAAGCCCCTCGTGATCCATTGGCAGGGGTGGCGACGAAGCTCACAGTGAAGGCATGAGCTGCAAGCAGCTTTGCAAAGTTCAGCAGTGGGATGGTGTGACCCAATGCTGGGAATCGTACTGCTACGATGTGAGCTTTCATTATTCCCATTCGAAGCTGCTCCTCCCACGTCCTTTCTCCTGGCTCGTTGCCCTTGCTTCAAACGCCTCCAGCATCACAGGCTTGTCCTCATTGCATCCTCCAGGCTTGTCCTCATTGCATGATACGCCCTCACCTCTACCCTCTCCTGCGGTTCCTCATTGCATCCTCCAGAACGTCCAACAACAACGACATGTCCTCAACGGTCCTCTGCAAAACGTTTTACCAGTGTTGAAGACTGTAACTCATGTTTTCTCATTGATCTACCATAGCTCTTCGACGTACCCATTGCACACCAAGGTGCAATTGCTAGTAAAATAGATAAAAATTACTTTAACAAATGAACCGTTTGAATGGTTAAGAAAGGGCCAATAATGCAGCTGATGATTTGCGTCAGCCTTTAAAACGAGTCGCATTGGATGGAATCCGTCCAAGGATAAAGGACACGGGAATTTTGTCAGATGTTGTCGTTGCAACTAACCTGGTAGACATCATAGACAAAGGGGCGTGAACTATTTGACAGAATACCAAAAAGAAATGTGGTCTCATGGATTGCCATGATTGCAGGACATGCAGAATGTATAAACAAGTTTAACAGAATGCCTCCAATAAACGCATTCCCATGGAATACCCTGAATGCAGATTATTCACAAAGCCGATTTTTTTAAAAGGCTTTAGGAACTTTCAAGCAAATGCAATTGGCAGAAGTAAAGACAGACTCTGCAACCTTTTCCAGCATCCTCCTGGCATGTGCCGAAATGGGAGCTTTGGAACAGGGTATGGACATCCATCAAATCATAAAGGATAGAGTAATTTTGTCAGATGATGTTGTTGCAACTGCCCTAGTAGACGTGGAAGCACAGACAATGTGTGTGAATTGTTTTGAAACCACATTCCTTACTCATTTACAAGGAATTCTACATCTTTTTTTTTTCCTTTTTTTTCTAAAACTTAAGCACTCTTTTGTTATCTATTATTATTTTTTTCTAAAAGGTTGCATGTAATAATGGCATGGTTGCACTCTACAGGGGTGTCAACATTCTTATATAAAACTCGACCTTGTTCCTCTTATTCACAACTTTTGTTTTTTCAATAGGACCCTTCTATCATTTTCCATTAGCTAGCTTATCTAGTTTCCATCTTTCATTCTTATTATCTTTTAAATGTCTTTAAACAATATTATCATTCATAAATTTAATTGCTAGTAAATCAATCAATTTCTTATTTGTTATCATTTCCCAATTGAATCCTATTTAATGTAAAAATTTATTTGAAGACATGTTAAGCAATCTAACGAGAAAGTAAAATAATTTGTTATTTAATTGGTAGAGAATTTGTTTGTGTTTGCATTAACTTAAAAGTAAACCCATTTAAGATATACTACTTGTTGAATCCACCATCTATAACCAATCAAAGAATTCCTTCAAGGGACTCCCTTATTTAAAAATGTTCTTGTTGTAGTGTTTTTCCTTTTTTGTAATTGTCAATATTTAAATATCTCAAACTATAGAAGTTTCTAAGTGTTAGGGGTGATTGTCTATGTCTAGCATTTTTTGGGTTTATAGATTTTCTCTTGACTGGTATTCTTTCCCTCCATTCCTTGAAACCCAACATTTCCATTTTTGTTTCCAAGACTTTTGATTATTTTAGTTTTTTAGACTTCTCATTACCTAGGTAAATTATCATGGTTTTCTCATGCCTCAATTGCATGCTTTGTCTTTGCCTTTGGCCTAGGATTTTAGGTCTTTATATAATCATATACTTCTTAAGCTAGAAGACTAATCCATGAACCTCAATTCTCCTCCTCTTACTCTTTTCCATGCTTCCTTTAGCATTGAGTATTCACCGGACCCCCAATTCCTAATTTGAGGATTCCCTTTTCCTTTAAGTCTCAAAATCTAGGTCTTTTAGCATTTTCCCTACTCATTTCCCTCATCTGACTTCCCATCTCCCTTCCTCCTTATGGACCCATACTTGTAGGATTACTCATACCATCAAACCCAAAAGGTATAAGGTATGCGGTAAACCCAATCTTTGAACCTTGAAAGTCTTCCACTCCATTTCCCTTGCTCTATTTTCTTCTAGCATTAGACACACCAAAATAATGATCCCTAACCCATTTCTCTTGAGTCATAGAATTTTGGACTTCTATAATTTCCTTTACCAAAAAGTGCATCTGGCACTCTCTATCCATGATCCCTTTCCTTTACCTTTTTGTCCATATTATTTAGTGGTATCAGATTTTCTCTCACCCTAATACCACTTCTTCTATCACTATTAGGTATCCCTTTCCCTGATCAAGTCGCTCCTCTTTACATCTTTTCCTTTTAAAATCCTAAGATTATTTATACAATCTTCCCTAAAATTAAGGTAGCATGTGGTAATCCTAAACCCTAGTTCACAACAACTCAATGCAACTTAGAATTTTAGAGATTCTACAAATTAATTAAAACCCACCACAAGATAATCCTTTAATGACCAAGCCAATGCCATATACTAATAGTGATATTTCCTGCATGTCACCTAGTCACTTTCTTGGACCAATCACAACATGAAACATGTATTACATGCACATAACTACCCAAAGCAAGTGAGAAAGTGCATTTTGATGTGATTAAATTTGAAAACCTCCCCATTCAAGAAATGATTTCCCTTTGAGTGTGCTTCTAAAATTCAAAAGAGTTACCAATCAAAAGGCCTCCATATCCAAGCAACCTCTATCCATATCCAAGAAAAATATATCCCTTTTCACACCCCTAAAACACAAATAGCTTTAGGGTTAGCACTAAAGATGACTAGACCCAATTATATGATTTTGTGGAGAACCTCAATGATGAGGCACTAAGATGGTGCATTAAAGATTGCTCTTTAAGCATGATAAACCATGGAAAGAATTGGGTGACTTATTTTTGACAAATTTCCACTCACCTAATGTATGAACAAAAACATAAATAAAATATGGACGATGAGAAAAATTGAGTAGGTAAATATGATGAAAAATTATTTAAAAGTGTGTCTAGAAAAGTAGAAGAAACCTTCACATAAGATACATAAATTGAGTGGTTTATTTTAGGGGTAACCCCTCACATTATAGTATAAGTAGATTAAAATATTTCCTCTTAATATAATGATGTGGTAGAATTGATCAGCATAGTAGAATCCTAGTCAAAGATATGGGAGAACAATTAAGTAGGAAACGATGAAATCGATAATTTCAAATTAGAGTTGGAAAATGTAGTGTTGAAGTAAGGAATTATAATGAAAGGTGGGAAGGCTAAGATTTTCCCCAACCTAGAAAAAGTAAATTTTGGTTTAAAAATTATAATTGGGAAGAACATCTAAGAAATGAATGATAATCAAAAGCACCAAGAGGGCTACCAAACTAAGAGGGGAACTTGAGAAATACCCTAGAAACATAGTAAGTATATATTGTAAAATATAAAGTGGGACAAACATGATACAAATAGGTATCCAATGTTACTTCATGAAGAAGATGAATATGAACCAATGGTTCATGGATTAACTAGGGAAGAATTTTTTGGATACAGGTATGGATGGAGCATAAGGTTTATCTATAACAATATAGAATTTTTATTTGGCACATTGATAGTGGGAACTTCAATTGAGAGCAAGTATAACAACACTTAACAATATACACTATGTGGTACCAAAAATTCAAGATGCACGACCCTCCATGAGTTGCCATGATAACTATAGAGAAGGATGTGGTAGGGGAGGCTAACACAATAAGAATAGAGGTATTAGAGAAATAGGAAGGACCAAAAGGCCAAAATGTTATAACTATGGTAAAAGTTTGGAAATTACGCTAATGAGCACAAAAGGAAAAAAGGAGGAAAATCCACATGTGGCTTTTTTGGTGATATATCACATGATATTTGCAGTTGTCCCAAATTTAGTAGTTCTATAAGAATGTGTTGGAACCATGATTAGAAAGTGAATAATTGTCTAGTATAAATATAATCTATTATGTTAAAGTAGTAATGAATAACTAAAGAAGAGGAGCAAATGTTAAACAATGTAAGAAATAGAAAAAAAATAAAACAAATGTAGAATAGGAGGATCCTCATTGACAAAAGGGAAATTGGAAAAATAATACAAAGGAAAAAAGAAAAAACTCAAGAAAAAGTCCATGTAGAAACTTAAGAAAAAGAAATTCAATAATTATTTGGGGTTGGATTAATAGAAGCATATCTTAGGAGAATCCTATGAAAGTGAAGAACAAAAAAATATTTAGGTAAGGGGGAACGTGATTTGGTGATAAGGAAGTCCAAAGAACTAATTAAGAAAAAAAGGAGAGGATGTGTTGGTATTTTTCTTGCAACCTTCAACCCTAAGGAGGAACACAATGCCTAAACTAGGGGATTACAAATTTAGGATAAGGAATCTGCACTATCAATAGGTTGAAGAAAAGAAAATCCAACAAACAAGGATATGAAAGCCTTTTGCACTTTGAGCTCCACAAGACTCAGGAGGGTGTTCCTAATTGTAGGGTTGAATGTATGATAAACTCATGCCAAGCAACAAATTACAAAACTATGAGAGTGGATAGTTCTCGAAAGCCTTCTGCACTTTGAGCTCCACAGAACTATGAGATGAAAAATTAGAGTTCTTGAAGAGATCAACGAACACAAAATCAGGGTGCAGGACCTTCCACTACTCACCAAACTCATAATTCTTTTAGAGGGGGTCAGAGTGGCTCAAATAGGCCGGGTACTTCTCAATCTAGCAAAGCTCCTTCAATGCAAGTTCAAAATAGATGGCCATGTTATGTGTGTAGTGGATCAGGTCATTTGGCTCGTTAGTTCCCTAAGGGTTCTAGAGTTGATCAGAAAGCAGGCACATCAAAACCAATAGTTGGTGATGTGGGTAAGTCCCACAGGGTCTTTGCAGTAGTTGATAATCATCAGGTAGATCATCAAGCCATGGTAATTGGTGTAGCAAGTATGTTAGATGGTATTTTTGCAATTATTTTGATTGATTTAGGAGCTACATATTCTTTCATTTCTCCTTCCTTGGTTAGAAGAAGCAGGCTGGTGGCAACTAGGCAGTAGGACAAATGGGAAGTGGAGTTAGCCTCAAGGGAAAAGGTGTCCATCGATTCCTTGGTTAAAAGGTGCCATTTGAGTGTTGGTTCTTTTAAGACATCAATTGATCTTAGAGTTACCCCTTTGGGATCTTATGATATTGTAATAGGAATGGATTGGCTCAATGCTCACCAAGCAAAGATTGATTGTAGGAATAAAAGGGTTGAGTGTTTGGATGATTCTGACAAGTCAATTGTGATACTGGGAATTCAAAGACCCATTTCCCTTAGAATTATTTTTGTTATGCAACTTAAACGTTGTATGAGGAAGGGTTGTCAAATGTTTTCAATCACCATCAACTTGACATGTCAGAAGAATCTGATAGTATGAAGGAAATATTCTTAGATGGTCATCCAATCCTTAAGAATTTTTTTGATGTATTTCGATCTGAGTTACCAGATGACTACACAAGAACTTAATGAACTTAAGATACAATTGGAGGAGTTATTGGAAAAGGGTCACATCCACCCAAGTGTATCCCCTTGGGGTGTTCTAATAATCTTTGTAAAGAAAAAGGATGGGTCCCTCATATTGTGCATTGTTATAGGCAATTAAATAAGTTAACAATAAAAAATCGATATCCTCTACTAAGGATTGACTTATTTGATCATTTTAAGGGAGCCAAGGTATTCTCCAAGATTGATCTCAAACTAGGGTATCATCAGTTGCGAATTATTGTAGTAGACATCCATAAAACAATTTTTAGAACTCGTTATGGCCATTATGAGTTCACCATTGTTCCATTTGGGGTAATCAATGCTCTGGCAGTGTTCATGAGTCTAATGAATGGTGTGTTTAGAACCTTCTTGGATTGTTTTGTGCTAATTTTTTTGGATGACATATTGATCTATTCAAGGAATGACTTAAGAGAACGAAGATTATCTTCGTCAAGTTTTGGAGTGCTTACAAAAACATCAGTTGTATGCTAATCTAGCAAAGTGATCCTTTTTCCAAAATGAGATTCAATATTTGGGGCACATCATTTTGGGTGATGGCATATCAGTAGATCCCTCTAAGGTGAGAGTGATAGTGGAATGGCCAACCCCCACCAATGTATCAAAGGTGTGGAGTTTCATCTCATGGGTTATTACTGCTGCTTTGTGGAAGGGTTTTCTAGAATCGCTCATCCTATCACTTCTCTCCAACGAAAAGGGAAGAGGTTTATTTGGATAGAGAAATGTGAGTAGGCCTTTCAAACTCTTAAAGAGTGTCTTACGAGTGCACCTATTCTAGCTGTTCTTGATCCGACCCTAGAGTTCACAATTTGTACGAATGCCTCTTTAGATGGGATTGGGGCAGTACTCATGCAAGAAGGTAGAGCTATAGCTTATGAGTTTCAAAAGCTTAAAACCCATGAGCTTAATTATCCCACTCATGATTTATAGTTCACAATTGTGGTGCATGCGCTAACTCAATGGAAACACTTTTTTTAAGGGCATGACATAGATTGAAAAAGTTGGAAAATTTGGTAGATTAAGAAGAGGTTAGGGTTCAAGGGTTGGATATGAAGAAGTTGGATAAGGTTATTGGAAAGAAACTCATGAAAGATGAATTTTGAGGGTTTTCTAGCTTCATCCAATTAGAGTTAGCTTGTGAACAAAGGGAGATAGTAAGTTTAGATGAGGAAGAGGAGGAGTAAGAAAAATTTGGTTTAGTTTAGTTAATTATTTGATAAGGATTGGGTTAAGGAGAAAATTATAAGTTATTGGTGTTCTTTGTAGAATTGTCAATTTCATGAGAAGAGGATGGGGCTAAAGAAATAGAGGCATCATAGGTCAAAGAGGAGATGGCCTTAAAATGATCTATCACCTACATATAATCATAAAAGGTGGTACAAAGTTTTATAGAAGTTGGAATTTAATGCAAGAGATTTTGATTACCAAGCTTTGGGAAAAGATTCCTAATAAATACTCTCTCGATCATATATTAGAGTCAAGAAGAAGTTAGGAAATCTATGAAAGAATGCATTGATAATAGAAAATAAAATCCATCATCTTCTCATTTGCATGCCTTGATTGCAATCCATAATATTGATGAAATCGACCTACAAACCTATCTTGACTTGAATGTGTTCCATGAAAATATTTAGTGAGATAGAGGAAGGAACCCATAAAATATGTAGATAAAGAGAAGAACCATTTTAATTATTTTTCCTTAATGAATAGAGAAAAAATTAGCTATAAATTAATCATTGAAGTAATAATCAATGCATATTGATCTATAGAGGATTAACCATGTATCTTAGGGGCACTTATCCAATTATACACATGTATGCCAATGTTTAACATGATGAACTATGGTTCTTGTGGGTGATTTATTATAGTCAAGCATATCATATTGTGGAGGAGGTTTAAGGTTACATACCCAGGCTATAAGATGATGGGAGAATAAAGCCTCAAGCTTGTCTACCATGGGGGTGGCTATTTGTGTCACTCTACTTCCTTGTCCATCTAGTGATATGGTGGAGAGTCTCTTAGCCTTTTTCATTCTTAGTTGTGCCTTGAATACTTCCACTAAAGAAGAGAAATCTTCTTCTTCTTAAACATAAGTTTTTTTTTTACAGTATGGTTGAGCCATATTGGAAGACTTGTAGCCCCTGCATGTAGAGGTTAAGGAGGATGAGGTAGAGTCACATTCACATCATCTTTATTTCTTGGTGAGTGTTGAGTCTTCTTCTCGACTTGACAGAGCTCTCACTATGCTTAGGTGTCAAGATATTCAATCTTTGGTTCTCTTAACATCTCATCCACTTGGTCACCATCTCCTTCACATTGGTTCTCTAGTTGTGTGTGAGTGGATGGAGATATAATTTTAGGTGGGGAAGAATGAGGAGGTGAAGGAATTAGAGTTTGATGTGGTGGGTTGGGAATTAAAGGTGGAGATGGAGGAGTAGGAATAGAAAATTCATAAGTCAAACTCTAAGTTGATGGAATAGTTTTCCTAAGAGGTGATTTCAATAGTGAGTTGTGTGGAGGAAAGTTATGAAGAGAAGAGGAGGAAAGTAACCAAGAGGCTCTCTCTCAAAGGATGAAGATAAAGATTGAGATCAAGGAAGGAGATAAGTGAAAAAATAGCATTGCATTATTGACATTTCTTGAACCATGTGGTAAATGATAGGGTTAGGGGTATTGGTTGAGACATTAAGGGTAGTGTTGATGGTGTTTCTACACAACAACTCGCATTAAAAATAGTATTCTCCTATCTCTTGAAAGGTGAATTCTCAACAATAAGTGCTAAAAATCACCCCAAGGTCTCTGCGTCGTCATGACAATGCATAAACAACTCGATAATATGTGAAAAATGTCGTAATCACAAGGCCTTACAAATGAACAATGTTGTGCTTTTAATTTTCATCGGGATGTAAATAATATAGTGATTTTCCTTTAACCTAAAATCCAACCTGCATTCAAAATAAATAGTAAAAGAGATAAGGGTTTAGAGAGATTCTATTATATTCTAACTCCTAAGATTAACAATACAAATGATAAAACACTTGAAATGGACCAATCCCAACGAAAACAATCTCTGCTTGACCAAGATAAATCTACAATGTTAGCTTAAAATGCTGCAATCTTCTAATGTTTTAAAGATTTCAGATCGTGAACATTCACCCAAGACAACCCAATTGTAGCTGAAATGAATAAATCTCCACAATTGAACCAAGCACAATGAATATAAAGGTCCAGGCTGACTTTACAAAGCAACTAATAATCAACTAGCTGCAAAAGTATGGACCAGGGATTGCTGCAAACACTTCAAACATTAAATCATAAACATCATTGAATTGGATTTAAATCTAAATCTAACAACCTTGAGCAATCTAAAAGATTGAATCATAAGAACCATGCAAGATAAGTCAACACAAAAGAGATCACCAGAAAATCACAATGCCTTCAATTGCATTGAATCACTCAACTCAAAGAACAATTCCAATGTTCCGCTACAACATTTGCTTCTTGAAAGAGCTAACTCCCTAACTTTAACCATCAAGTAAACTCTCGGGCTTTGTATCTATCTCTGCGGCATTCCTCCTCGTTTCTCTTACTCTATCTATCTACCCCTTACAAATGAGGCAAGAATGCCATTTATAGAAAACTCCCAAACATGTCGGCCCAATTATATTTTTATATATCACTAACCGCCCCAAAACAGTCACCAGAGAATTTCAAATAGGACAATACTTTCATTAAATGCATGAATATTATCCATGTCCACCCACGACTCCGTTAGCATTCAGATCTCAATGGCTCCGTGAAGTCCTCCACTTATAGACAATTTTGGCACGTATTCTTAGGCAGGTCCCACTTTGAAAATTTAAGTTGAACATTTCCAGATTCCCCTCTTTTGGCACGAATCCATATGCAAGTCCCCCTTTAATATTTGTTTAGTCCTAAAAAAATAGATATCATCATTAATAGCCCACAATGCCATCAATTGTATTGAATCACCAAACTCCAGCAACAATTCCAATGTTTTGTTACAGCATTTGCTTTAAAGAAGCTAACTCCTAACTCTAACTACTGCTAAACTCACTTGTATCTATCTGTGCATTCCTCTGTTCTCTATTCTATCTATCTACCCCCTTACAAATGAGGCAAAAATGCCATTTATAGAAAACCCCAAACATGTTGGCCCAATTAGATTTTACAATAATAACTGGCCCCAAAACAAGTCGGCCAGGAGAATTTCAAAATAGGACAAGATTTGCATTAAATGCATGAATATTATCCATGTCGGCCTACGATCTCCAGCAAGATCAAATTCGCGTGTCTTCCAGAAAGTCCTCCAGCTGTAAACAGTTTTGGCACAGATTCTTAGGCACGTCCCACTTTGAAAATTTAAATTGAACATTTCCAGATTCCCCCCTCTTTAGCACGAATCCATATGCAAGTTCCCCTTTTAATATTTGTTTAGTCCTGAAAAATAGATATCATCATTAATAGCCCACATGTTCAAATTAAATTTGAATAAAATTTTGACCTTTAAGAAAAACTTACATTTTTATAAGGAAACTTTTCACTTTCAGAAATTTTTTCCATTTATGGAAATTTTATTTTCGATTTTTTTTATCTCAAGAAATTTTCATTTTCAGGATCATTTAAAAAAATTTCCACTTTTGGAAAAAATAATCATTTTCGGAAAAATTTCCATTTCGGGAAACCAGACCAAGGGGAAAATCCAGGAAAATCCAGTCGCTGATTCCACTTAATCCTAAAATCCAAGTTAGCTTAATTCCAAACTGTAATCCGTAAAACTAACCGACAGGATTTTACTAAATAAGGCAAAAATTTCAAGAATAGATCATCAAAACGAACCAAGAATGCATGTAACATCGTGTAATATATCAAATTAAGCATGGGGTGTTGAGAATTTATCATCAAATTCATCAATTTAATCCAGTATTTCAATTTGCACAAAGTCTGGCAGAAAATCCAAAAAAATCCAGATGGACCAGATTTCCGTGGATGGCATAAAATTTCGGCACATACCCTAAAACCGAAGAAACTGGTCGGCAAAATTCCCTCAACGCTAGGCAAAACCCTACTTCTCGCCGATCCGAATTTGAGTAGAATCTGTGAAAATTGACGCATCAAAAATCTCTGGATTAGTAAAACCTCGATTTCTCGCCGCGACAGAGTCGATTCTTGAGCGTAACCGAAAATCTTGAGGACCAAAATCCTGGATTGGGGTAAAAACTCGGATTTTGCTCAGAACTTAGTTTTTTCAAAGGGCAACTTGGGGAACTCACTTGGGCAAGCAAGATGAACATCTAAGGACCTCCAGAGACAATGAAATCAATAAAATTAAGAGGCCAAAAAAGGCACCCCAAAATCCGTGAGTAAAAGAGGGTCCCTACTTCAAGCATGGTGCAACCGCATTGGCCAGGTAGGAGGTGCAATTTTTTTCATGTTTTGATAAGAATGTGGCAATGGTTGTGAGGTTAATGGTAGGATAGGAGAGGGAGTGCCAATAGTGGTAAGAGAGGATCAAGCGAGATAAGTGAAGGGTAAGGGTTGAAAGGGTGGAAAATAGGGGTATGAGGTAAAGTGATTGCCTAAAGGGACATGATCATAGTTAAAAGGAGGAATGGACATAGATATATAAATGGTAGGAATGTGGGTTGGATGAGGAGTAGCCATGGAAATTTATGTGAAGGAATATTGAGTGGTAGGAAAAATAAAAGAGGTTGGCTAGAAGAGAGGGATGAAGGTAGGATAATTAGAATATAAAGGGACATGAATGTGGATAATATATCCTCTACCTTGTAATATCTCTATGGGTGATGATGATATTTGTCAAGGAGTATGTGAGTGATGAGATTTAGAATTAGGTGACATTATCATGTAGGCTATTTTGGAGGAGAGACAAGTGGCGGTCAATTTTGGTGAGTGACAAACTTAGCATCATCTAATAGGGGTTCATTATCAAAGTGGTCATTATTGTGAGACATGTAGAGTGGGACATCATGTGGGGTGGATGACAATGGAGGAAAGAAGGAAGGGTAATGGAAGAAGGAATATGAAGAAAGATACATAGATAGGTTTAGATGAGAGTTCCTATAAGAGATAATGTATGAGGAAGGGATAGTCAAAGAAGGAAGGATATTGATTTCTATCAAAGAACAACACAAATTATTCATCCTTATATAATATAGTAAATTTGAGTAGAAAAATGTAGAGTTTTTATTTTTGGTGAAAATAAA
The DNA here is from genome assembly GCA_007258455.2 of Sequoia sempervirens. NCBI lineage: Eukaryota > Viridiplantae > Streptophyta > Pinopsida > Cupressales > Cupressaceae > Sequoia > Sequoia sempervirens. Next base: position 30,315 of record VDFB02201405.1, on the reverse strand, counting down.
AGACAAAGATAATAGTGTACTTAATGGACACTAACCTAATTGGGATAAGGTCTATATGTTGTGACTATGTTTATGTTTACTCAAAATAAAAGTTTTATTGAATGATGACAAAATTAAAAAATCAAAATAGAATTAACTACTTTCTGGACATTAGAATGGGAATTTGTCATTTAGAGAGAAAATTTATTTTGAAGATGAAAAAAGGAACAAATAATGAAGGTTAGGATTCACATCAAGTTCACTACAAATATAGATAGAAAATAGATAGCCTACATAATTTAAATGTAGGAAAGCTTTTTCAATTGTCTATATTAGGATTCCACAAGTAGTCTTATCATTAATGAGTTTACTTAAGTTAATGCAAACACAAACAAATTCTCTACCAATTAAATAACAAATTATTTTACTTTCTAGTTAGATTGCTTAACATGTTTTACTTAAAAGAATTTTTTACTGTAAATAGGATTCAGTTGGGAAATGATAACAAACAAGAAATTGATTGATTTACTAGCAATTAAATTTATGAATGATAAGATTGTTTAAAGACATTTAAAAGATAATAAGAATGAAAGATGGAAACTAGATAAGCTAGCTAATGGAAAATGATAGAAGGGTCCTATTGAAAAAACAAAAGTTGTGAATAAGAGGAACAAGGTCGAGTTTTATATAAGAATGTTGACACACCTGTAGAGTGCAACCATGCCATTATTATATGCAACCTTTTGTGAAAACTAGCTATTGCACTTTTTGTGTGCAATTGGGTACGCCGAATTTTTGGTTGGAACTGATAACATTTTTTGTTTATATGAAAAGGTAGAAATGGAAATAATTTGATGCAATTGATTATGTTTAGATTATGTTTAGTTTTTTTTTTGAAATGGATCAGCCTTAGTAAAATTGAAAAATCTAACTAAGAATAGTAGAACGCATTATCACATCCATCACAAATGTTCCATCAAAGAAAGGGGCAAATGATGGAAAGGGGATTAATTGTAGAAGTAAAATGTTAGGGATTTTGTGTAGACATATGAGTTGTAACATAAGAATTTGTATGTAAGTTATTAAAAGAAAACATTTGAAAAATTAAACACATGTTGGTAGATAATGAAGAAAGATGTACCATTTAATAGATTTAATGTTTGTAGACGCATGCTCTTACATAATGATGAAACATGTACCATTTATAGTTTTAAAACAGTTTGTAAATACTACATAGTGTACCTATTTTATAATAAACACAGTAGTTGTATTTATATGGTTGCATAATGGAAATGTAAAAACATATTTTGGATAGGTTGGTGGCTAAGTAACTTTAACTTCAAAAGTCTTTGGTATCTTGGGCTGTGGAGGTGGAAGCTTTGGAATGGTAACAGTCAATACTCCATTTTGGCAACTGGCAGAAGTGGCCTCTATATTGCAGTTGTCAGGCAAGGTAAATTTACGTATAAATTTGCCGACCATGAGCTCCATACAGATAAATTTTGCATTGTCCTCATTTTCCCTTGTTCGTTCTCCACTTATTGTCATTATATTGTCATCCTCTAGCTGAACCTGATTATTGTCAAACAAAAAAGTATTAGATTTGTTGTTGTAATAGTTGGTAAGTGATTTGATTTTGAATCATATTTGAATTGTAGAGGAAATGAGGGTTTGAGAGCTTTAGAAGGGAAATACCTTGATGTCGTTGTTTTGAAGGCCTGGCATGTCTATTATGAAGGCATAAGAGTTGGGAAGCTCTTTGATATCAGCAGGTGTGGAAGTCATGGCCTTGCTTTGTAGATTGTAATTGTTTGTTGAGTGGGGACTCGTAGAAGCTGGTGATGTCCTCTTACGGTTCTACATATTTGTTAACTTTCATAAGCATTTCCTTTAAAAAAACTTGAAATGATAAATTAACTATAAATCCAAAGGAGGGCAAATACATTTATGATGTTAAATTTTATTGGGGATATTAACCACATTTCTAGCGAACTCTTTGTAGGTGCGACATTTACAAGGCAAGTTTTAAATGTATTAGTGCGCAATTTTAATCAAAGGATGTCAGAAGACCTGTTTTAGAAGAACTAAAGAATAACAAATTTGGTGATGAAGTAATTTAGAAGAACTAAAGAATAACAAATTTGGTACTAAAGTAATTTAGAAAAAGACGTACTCCATTTCTTTTCACGATTTTGTATTCTTGTTAAATATCTTCACTTGTGTAAATGAGCAATGGGAGGAGTGTGTATTTAAGGAAGAAGAGAAATACATTTTTGAAGATAGTAACAATAGTAATAGTTGGTATTGTAGGGGAAAAAAAAAAGTGGCATACCTGTAGTAGTTGGCATTCCCTTTAATTGTATTAGTTGTTTGAATTTGACAATGCCTGCAAACGAATCTCTTCGTTTATTCTGCGAGCAACATATGGGCTTTGTTGAATGCGTGCATATCGTTGGAATGAGAAGGTTGGGTGGATGCGAAGGATTTGTAGGTTTGGAACTCTGGAAATAGCTGTAAATGTCAGTCCTTGTCGATCTTTGTTGCCAATGTCCACAGTGGCCCTCGGGAGCGTAAGTCCTTGTGATTTGTGTATTGTCAATGCCCATGCCATTTTAAGAGGAATTTGACGGCGAAGTCCTCGGCTGAGCGGTGTTATTGGAACATATGTTGGATTGATATGGTCCCAAGGTGGTCCAAGGTAATTCTTGAAATGAACAACAACAAATAATGGCAGTTGAGGTGGTTTGTCACCTTGATTGTATACAATAGCTTTTACCTGACCAAGTGCACCATTCACGAGACCTGTTTCAACCCAAATATTTGAACATAGCATGACCTCCTGGCCAATAGATAAGAAAGTTTGAGCTTGAAGTTGTTCTTCATCAGGATTTATGTATGTTGACCCTGTTAGTTGCTCTGCAATGGAAAGTGCAACAGGTGTTGCCAAAGACAACAACATACGTTTGTTGTGTAGTGAGACTAATTCATTTGTTGCAAAAAGATGCATGCTTGACAAGAAAGAAGAGTTTTCTGTAGAATTGAGCGATGAACTTGAACGTGACATTAGAATTTCCCAGTCTTGTTCTGTAGGATGTGCATTACGTAGATTGTGGAGAAGCGTACGAAAAGCAATCTGGGAAGGATCATTGCCAAGTTGTTGAAATATTTTTGTCAAAGTCACCACTGTTGTGAAGCTGCGCCATAGAGTCCCACCATAGGAGGTAGAAGCGTACATGGGGATATCTTTAACAGGTGGCAATTGGCCCAAGTCACCAAATAGTATGATGGAACGCCCTCCAAAGGGCAAGTGGTTGTGGCTGGGGAATGCCTCTCGTAGTCGCATGTCAATTCGTTCTAGCAACTTGGGACCAAGGAAGCTCATCTCATCAATTAAAATGTACCTAATAAAGTACATACTTTCTTGGAATGTTGCAAGTGTTTTCCCTTGTAGGGGGGCCATTTCTTTTATTGGAATACGAAGAGCAAAATGGATTGTTGAAGCTTGAATATTGAATGCTGCAACACCTGTAGGTGCAAGAAGTAGTAATGGTGATTGGTGAATTGGAGCTGAGCTCATGAGGGCATGCCTTATTTTTTTAATGAGATGTGACTTTCCAGTTCCTGCAGTTCCTTGAACAATTAGCTTGAGCGGTGGTTGCAATGGAAGTGTGCTTAGGTGAGACCAAATTATATCAAATGCTTTTTGTTGCTGAGTAGAGAAAGTAGTATGGATGTGTTCATGGAGAGCATGGTGCACTTGAAAGGTTGCTCTATTACAATCTATGAAAGTAGTTGCAAAATGCATTTGTATTAGGGTCAGGTTGGATTGTTGCCATTCATGGTGAATGTCAATTTCACGACGACCAAGCATGTTTAGTGCATCAAGTTGTATTGGAAGGTTTGGGTGCAAACTTGAGAGAACCTGCCACTCTTGTAGGCTTTGGCCTTGTATGGAATGGTCAACACTTGAGCTGCTGCTTGCATCTGATGCTTCTGTGGGAGTTGGAAGTGTGCGATGTACATGCCATGCCCTGTATGTAGAAGAAAACCTCTCCCATTGCAATATAATTTGATGTTCAGAGGACCCAAAATCAGTGTCAATGTTGCGAAAGGGGTGATATAAAATAAGTTCACTCCAACAAAATTCATGAAAGCTTTGGTCATTTCTTGCAGGGATGGTAGTGAACCTAGGTGAGACGCGAACAATTGCTTTATGAGGGCGTTGCTTCCATTGTTCATTTTTTTGGGAGGCTCTAAAGGTCCACTTTTGGGTTAGTTCAATGAGTGGCATTGCATCTAGATGAATTGGGCGAGCCATGTATGCATCAATGTACGTAGGTGCTGTGGTAACTGATGTGGGTGAGATTGAGACACGTTGAAATTTATGGTGGTTAACATTCAAGGACACAAATGTTCTACTGGATATGGAGAGGGGTAATTTTAGTAGAAGGTGGCAAGTCTCTTGGGCACTAATATCACGATCGACAAGGCTATCAGTAAGCAATTTACGAAAAGCGATTGGGGCTGGCAATTCTAACTCTAAGTTTGTGGAGATGCGAGATAACATGGTATGGTATGATTCTGATTTGTGCTCAACTTTTGTAGCATATTTGGCAATATATTTGAGGACAGCAGCAATTGATAATACAGGTTGGCAGTCTACATTAGCCCTCTAGATAGATAGGATAGATGGGTTGTGAAGGTTCAATCAATCATCATTACGAGCTGGTGTATGCTTAGGATGACCAGTCTCATCATTTGAAAGAGTTGACCTATCTTGCATGGACCATGGTGCTTTGTAGCGACATACAATAGTTGGCCCTTTCTTTTTGAGGCATGTTAGCAAATTACACTTTGTGTGTCGTTCAACACGATTGACTAACTCACAATAGTCTGTTGAGGGCTCACATGACAATATCCTTGTTGTGTCTAGCAAGCATGGATCATCAAGAATAGAGCGTTGAATTGGTTGGCCTCTCAATTGGAGGCTACGTGGATTCCAAGCGGAGACATATCTATCTATGTAATCAAGTGCATTTTGTACAGATTGAATGTTATTCCATTCTAATCTACCAAAATCAGGAGCTTGTGCAAGCCATAGAAAACCATGAATGTGTGCAGATCCTCTGTGTTGCCATTCATACCTATGAAAAGATGATATTTAGAAAACTATTAAGGTAAGATTTTTTTTGAAAAGTGAAGTGATGATTTATTGTAAACAATGGAAGTATGCATTTATTTTGAAGATTGAGAAAGAAAGGGTTTACCTATACCAATATTCAGATGCACCAAGAAGTTTTTCCAAGACCTCTTCCTGAAATGCAGTAAACCTGTGGTGCATGTAGACAGCTGTAAGATGTGGATTTTGTACAATGTTATGGATCCTCCATCTAGAAGCCATGGAAGGATTTGTAGGAGGCTTGGTTGGCATGATGGCATGCAAGTTTGGCCATTTAGTATCTGCAACACTCAGTGTGAAGAAGAGTGATGGGCAACCAATTTGAATGATCATGTCTGAAAGCTCCCCTCGACGTTGGGTCCAAAATGGACGTGTTCCACGAATGGTCGAGCTAAATCGCATGAGCTAATCTGCAAGTTTGTCATCTGGCATGTCCTTTAATCTTTGGCGCAAGTCGTAGATTGTTGAGGGAAGATGACCATCAAGATTTTTGTTGACAAATACAGAGGAGGTTGCTTGGCTACGGTGGCGCATAATGATATTTAGAATGAATTACCTAAACCGAGGGTGTTGCCCAAACTGCTGATCATGGTATCTTATAAGGTGGAGAGCATATTCATGTAGTTTAACTTCTTTGATGCGTTGTTGCTTGAATGCAACTTTTCCATTTGGAAACAAAGTGGGGAATGCCATAGCAAATAATCCTTCAATGGTGTATTCATTTATAGGAGTTGGAGAAATGGACGGCCATGCAATGGTTGGTGTTGGACGTCCTACACCTAGTTGTAGCAAAGAGCGCACCTCTTCGACCTCTGTACGTGCATGTGGGAGATTCGCTACAAAGGATGTTGTCGGCAACAAGCTGTGTTCAGTAGGGTCATATTCGGTGTTGCTTGATTCGTTGAAGTTTGCTTCTGTGGTAGTAGGATTTGAAGATGTTGCAAAAATAAGGTTTGAGACATCAGTAGAACACTCTGGCAAATTTGATAATGCAAGCTCATCTATTTGGACATCCTTGTAGTATGGGTCATTGCATATCTTATATTTTAGTGCCTCGTGGACACGACTTCTACTGACAAGGAAGCTATATGGTTGTTGGTTGATATTTTCCCTGTTTACAATTAGAATATCAAGGTCAGTAATATGCCTAGGCAAATAGGATGCAATTGCAAATATATCTTGTGGAAAGCTGATAGTGTGGCCACTGTATTTTAGTTGCCCCCCCCTTGCATAGGTAACTTGGAGTATTGGGCTAACTCTTGCTATTAGCATTTCCTCAATTTGGGATAGGATTTGTAAACATACAGGTTGCTCACCAGGGTCCATGTTGTTCCACTTTGAGAACCGATGATCATTCTTTTCAGATATGCATCTAGAACAAGTTGTGAGTCCATTTGTTTGCCTAGTTTTGATTCCTGGATATCTCTCCATGCAAACCATACAAGTTGATATTTTTGACAAGCTATCTAACTTTGATCGGAAGTTATTTCTAGTAGAGAAATACTCCTGGGAGAAAAGTGGCGAAGGGTGCATTTCGATATCTTGGGGTGGATGAACTATATTTTGTGGGGGAGGTGCAATACTTTGTAGGATGGGTACTGTAAGAGGTGGAGACAATGTAGATGTCGAGGCTCTAGAAACAATATTTTGGTTGACCTCACGTCTTCATTTGTTAATATCATCTTTCCTTGCATGGTATTGTTTTCGTTTCAGTGCATTTTGGTGAGAGCGTATTTGTTGCAATCTTTCATTTTCTGCCTCCATAATAGCAAATGCTGATTGTAAAATGAATGAAATAGAATTGTGAGAGATAATAAGTACAATATACAAGATGCATATATACAAATTTGTACATAGAAATTTTAATGTATATAAAGCTATAAAAAAATATGGACAGTGTTAATTTAAATATGTTCTTTTCATTTAAATTTGAGAAAAACTATGATCAAAGCGACAAGGAAGGAAAATGTAGGAAAATATTTGTATATGTGTGATTATGCAATGTTTTTGATAACAAAATAACACTCTTTTACATTCACTGATAAACTTTACATATATGGGTATGTGGAGTTTACAATATTGCTAAGAAGAGAGAAGTGCAACATTTAAATTTGCTTAATGGCAGTAATAACAATGCTTTGTGTGTCTTGTCCACCAAAGGGAATCAGTTGGATGCTCAAATCAATGTAATATTGGCTACCAATAATATGGTCCAAAATGTCTTTAGTAGTATTTTTTTCAGCAAGTAGTAGTTGAAAATCCTCTACGGCAACACCAATTAATGAATTTGCTGGACCTTCAAATGCAATAACTTTGAGGAGCTCACCAGTTGCATCTTTCAAGTCCACTTTGAGCATGTAGCTAAAGTCACAGTTAAGGAGATCTTTACAACACTTTGGGCAATGAAATGTAGTAGGGGAAGTTTGCAAAACCTTTTTTTTACACTTTTTATTGTCCACCAATAGAGGACATGAAAGGTAATAGAAGGTGTCAAGGTCCAGATTTGAAATGGAGGCCTTTATGCAAACTTTTTTCTTTTCAAGCATGTTTTTATCTTTTAGAGATGAGATATTGACTGGATTGGCAAATTGTATGGGAGAAAGTTGTTTATTTGACAAGGAAGTAAAGGGCTTGGCAATATCTGTAGTGGCATACCATGTTTGTAAGGCCGAGGTCTCTGCTAAATTTGGGTTAATTTGAACTTTAGTTGGGAAAATAGTGTCAAGACCTCTCTGACACCATGTGGTAATACGTGCCGATTTAATCAAAATTACATAAGGATTTGGCTGTACAGGCATATCAGAAATTTGTATCCCATCAATATAGCAATGATGACCCCAAAGTGTAACATCTATGGTACAAGCTGACATATCAACAATTGTAGCAGTGCATTTAATTGTCTTGTACCATCTCTTTTACGAATAGTTGATGTAGGGGAGATAGCTACAAGTATTCCAATGACATCGACAAGGGAATTGATAGGGAACAAGGACAATGATTGGATACTTTTAAAGTGGAAAGTATGTGTGGGTATTGTGGAGTTCAAGGATGTGGATGCAATGACAGTTGATGAGCTATGCAGAATTATTTCGTATGGATGTGTGGAGCTACTATATTTTGTGTTTGCAACTTTGATGCGTCCGTTGGAGATGACATAAAGACTACCAGAGTTAATAGCATGGTAAAACTCTCCAACTTGTTCGTTGAAACAAGAAATATGAATTTCAGAGCCTTCCATGTCTACGAAATCAAAACCAAAGACTTTTCCATCATGTCCAGCATTTTTATATTCGTGAATTGATGATTTCATCAAGGCTCGACCCTCAATAGTCCAATACTTATGGTTGGGGGTTAACATTTTTATGGGAATTGGATTAAAAGGGGATATACTCTTTTGACTTTGAGGCTCAACATCTTCTTCAAATGAATCATTTGTAGATTGAGAGGATCCCAGTGGAGCTTGAGTGCTACTTGATGGGAGGGAGCTTCTAGATTGCAGGAGAGGAGTTGGAGTCCCAACAATTGGTGCATTCTTTGAAATTAATTCAAAGTTTTCAATAATGATAGCCCTGCAATTTTGCAAAGTGAAACATTTAGTAAGAGAATGAAGGGGGAAAAATTAAAGAAGGAAAAGCTTATGGGAGTATGTTCACGTACGTAAATTTGTGAAACATCTTCGAGTTATATTGTTTAAGTAGGACAATAGAACCTTTTACTAGAGCCTCCTCCAACACAAGATCATTGAATTGGGTAGGAAGTAAAGCATGATGGGAATGCAAACCATCAGAAAGTTCAACACGGTATTTGAGAAGTTTAGACTGAGCCTGTTGAATGGAGTTGATGGATGCAACTTGCAAAACAGGGGTCAAAGTAGAGATGCCTGCAAGAATATCTGCAATGGCATTTGTAGTCAATGTTGCCATTGTTTTGTTCGTACTTAGTGTACTAAATGTGCCTGCCAGTATTTTGAAATGTGATAATTAGGATTTTCAAAATTTGAATATTGTTAGCAATAAGTTTGGAATTAAATTGAAAAATGCTAATTCATGAATGCGGATAATGTAAATTTTCCACAAAAGAGGGAACTTTGTGGAAAATAGGATGTAAGTTTGTACAATTTTGGAAAATGGTATTGGTGTTTTTGAAAAAGTTCAAGACTATGTGTTGTTGATTGTTTTCTTTTTTTGTAGAACTACAATAAATTTTCAACTTATTATGAAGGGAAATTTTCAAATAAATTTGTATCATAAAGAGTTGTATATAAATAAAAGAGAGTCATTGTAAATGTATAAATGTAGGAAGAGAAAGTTTTAAAAGGTGCATGGAGAGTATGCAATACAATTTCAACAATGAAGATGTTCAAAGATAGTGAGTTTGAGACATACCTATAGATAGCACCTTTATATGTAGTAGTCACAAGGATTGGAAGATTTGAAAAAAACTTGTTCCTGTGGATAACGAAGAACTTGAGAAAACCAGTCCAAAATAAGTGCCATTTTGAATGCTAATAAAAATTACATTCTAATATTGCAAAGACTTGAAGTTTGGAGTAAATAAATGGTGTAATTTAAGAAGGTTACAAATGTGGTCTTTTATGTCCTATAACGGTTTATCCATTGTTATTAGATGACAAAGATTCTATTGAATATTGTATTTGATTTGCATAATAGACAATCTTTTAGGAACTTAAGGAATGTAGTTTTACTATGAGTAACATAGCCTTGTTCGTTGCACTAGGAAAGTAATACTTATTGTAGACAATTTAAGAATGTTACAAATGTGGTCCTTTATTTCATATACTGTAATAAAAATTCATAGAGTGTACAAGCCAAATTATGAGAGATAAGTATGAATACTATTGCATATGTATTACATCATGTACAAAAAATGATTTATCTATGGTTATTAGAGGACATAGATTCTATTAAATATAGTATCTGATTTACATAGTAAACAAGCTTCAAGAACTTAAGGAATGTATTTGTACTATGACGAATACAATGTTGTTCGTTGCACTAGGAAAGTAAGACTTATTGTAGGAGCTTCATACAAAAAGGTAGGATAGTAGTCATAGTTTCGAATACTTGTAAGCGCATTACAAAAGTGAACTATATACATATTTGAAGAATAATTTTTTTTCATGCACGATCTAAATAGTTTTGGAAAGCATGTTTTATGTACGGAGCACCGCCCATTCCGTAAACCTCATCAGCATGCATCTCTCTTAAGAAAGTACAAAATGCGGCAAGTGTGTCACACATTTCATGGAACTCTTGTAGTGTCCCTTCCATTGCTTGCACTTCGAAGCCCTTGACCGTCTGTACATTTCTAACAATTGTTTTTATTGTGTTCAAATTGTCAAAACAATTGACATGGATATCATTTGACAGATCCACAACATTTGCAGAAGATCCGTCCCAATTGGTTGAGAGAGGTGAACCAATTGGAATTTCAGGGGAGCTATCACTCTCTGATATTTCAATTATATCGGTATGTTGGTTGGGGAGTGCCATTCCTGGATGAAGTAAATGTAAAAAAAGCACTTAATGTTAACTAATATCATTATGTTATATACAATAATGGATAACATTTGCATTTAAATTGACAAATTCATTTCATAATATATAGAGAATGTGCATTTAGAGTTAAAAAAAATAGTTATCAAAAAATGAATATATAAATGAAATAAATAAAAAGGACAAAAGATATAAATAAATCATTGAACAATGAAAATAATTAATCTAGGGTATATCACTTTCAATAATAAAAGAGAAGACAAGGTTGAGAATTTTAAATTGGAATTTCATTTAAAATGTTTAGATCCTATGGGAAAATGTAACATAAACTTGTGGACAGCATACAAAATCTTCTCGACAACACACAAATATGTGATCAAAATGGTCTGGTGCAAACAAATCAGTGACCAAATCAGACAAACTTGCAATCTTATAAAGCTACGTATTCAATTGGTATACCTGCAAACAAGGATTTTCTTACTCATATGTGGATTTCTGATAAGTTTTCATTGGCTGCATAAATACAGATATATAAAAAAATATAGTACATAAATACAGTTAAGGCATAAATACAGTTATATGGCCTTCAAATGTGACGTGGTAATCAAAAAGATAGTATGGTAATTAGTGGAGATAATCTTATTTTAGATTTGTATGGTAATCAGAAAATGGATACAAGATGGGGGTTTTTAAATGGAAATCTACACTACATTTATATATCAGAATGAATATGAATTATATCGGTATGTTGGTTGGGGAGTGCCATTCCTGGATGAAGTAAATGTCAAAAAAGAACTTAATGTTAACTAATGTCATTATGTTAAATACAATAATGGATAACATTTGCATTTAAATTGACAAATTCATTTCATAATATATAGAAAATGTACATTTATAGTTAAAAAAATAGTTATCAAAAAATGAATATATAAATGAAATAAATAAAAAGGACAAAAGATATAAATAAATCATTGAACAATGAAAAAAATTAATCTAGGTTATATCACTTTCAATAATAAAAGAGAAGACAAGGTTGAGAATTTTAAATTGGAATTTCATTTAAAATGCTTAGATCCTATGGGAAAATGTAACATAAATTTGTGGACAACACACAAAATCTTCTGGACAATACACAAATATGTGATCAAAATGGTCTGGTGCCAAACAAATCAGTGACCAAATTAGACAAACTTGCAATCTTATAAAGCTACGTATTCTATTATAATACATGGTATAATTTGGGGATTTCTTTTACTCATATGTGGATTTCTGATAAGTTTTCATTGGCTGCATAAATACAGATATATAAAAAAAGATAGTCCATAAATACAGTTAAGGCATAAATACAGTTATATAGCCTTCAAATGTGACGTGGTAATCAAAAAGATAGTATGGTAATTAGTGGAGATAATCTTATTTTAGATTTGTATGGTAATCAGAAAATGGATACAAGACAGGGGTTTTTAAATGGAAATCTACACTACATTTATATATCAGAATGAATATTAATGAAGAAAATTGAGCCAGAGTGTAGGGAGTTTGTTTTATATCTAAATCTTACCTATAAATGAAGAAAAAACTCTTTAAATTTGAAACGATTAGCACCTTACAGTTAGAAACATAATTGTGAGTAGATGACAAGGAACTTTTCATGCAGTTTTTAAAGTTGAGCTGATAATAAAAGAACATTTGAATGAAAAATGAGGTATGATGCAGTTAAACGAGATTTCATTAGCAGGTTTACTGTTAAATATCACCTTAACCTAAACACATATTTTGTCTTGATTCAGATTGATTTCTAAAAAAGGGTCATAGATTGGCCAAGTTTTTATAAAACCACAGTTTCCTGTAATCGATAATCCCAAATACTGAAACTATTCAAAAAGATTAAAATTCTGCCTCCAGCTCAACTTTTTATAAAACCACAGTTTCCTGTAACCAATAATCCCAAATACTGAAATTGTTCAAAAATATTAAAATTTTGCGTCCAACTATTTCTTAGATGCATGATTAAAATGGAAAACTTCAAGTGTTTCACAAGGCCCTTTCCAAACAGACTAATGTGCAAGATAACTCTCTCCTCACATAGTAACAACTTCTTTATTATTTAATATGTATAAATCTCTTTCTAGAACAAATTATTTGTTGAGTAATTGCAAGAGATACAAATTTGAATTCTAGACTCGGTTACTACTTGCCATAATAGAACAGTCAGAATTTTAGTTAAAAACATCAGTTTCCATACTGGTATACTTACATCTCTGGTAATTATGACATTTATTTAATTCACAGAAACAGTTTCAAAGCTTTCAAATTTCAGTCTTCAAAAAAGGCAAGAAGGAAAAAAAAAATTTATTTTCATATTTTTCCATTTCTGCTATTATTTTTCTTCTATTATCATTAACTATCAGATTTGACAAAGAACAGAGTTTGAATATTTTTAATTGGTTTATGTTGTCTTATTTTAAAGTGGTAAAAGAAAAAGAAAACATTATTCCTAACTAACCTAAGGAAAACTATTTAAAGTTGAAACGATTGGCACCCTTTATGGTTAGAAACATAATTCCTGTGAGTAAAATGACAATTAGTGAAGACAAATATGCTGCCCACACTGCAAGCAAGGACAAGTCTCCGTGAGGTCAATGTGAAAAAATTGTCCTTCCTCGGATTGGGCGTGATGAGACAGCCACCGGTCACTCAAGAAAAGTGTTCAAACAATTGTTTAGTCAGTGTATGGCAAGTTTTCGGCAAGATGTTGTTCAAAGTTGTTTTCATGTTCATGGCACCGTGAACTGCTTTCTTCATGGTATGGTAGTGGGTGTAGAGCATCTGTGGTCAAGTAAACTAACTGGGTTTTGAAGAAGTGAAGAAAGATTATGACGCATGGTTTTCATGTATGCATTCTACGAGAAGTAGCTATTTTGGTATTATTGTGAGGGATGAGAATAGGAGGAGTAATTCATGAAGTGGACTTGAGAAGAAACTTAGAGGCCGAGATTTAAGATATAATTAGTCCTTCCATGTGGATGGTGATTTGACAACCATCAAAGATGTTGTGCAATGTAAGATTGATATTAATAATACAAGTAGGATAAATTGTGAATTTGAATCTCAAACTCAACCACTCACATCAAGAATAACTAAAACAGCTTTTGTTGTACAACATACCTATATTACAAAATGATCTATCCACCATCATATAGCTATGACAAAATACATTCTTTAAAATAGGAAATTTGAACAACAAAAAAGATAAATATCCATGCAACCCGAAAGTAAAATGTGTTTATGTTTTCATGGGGAAAGTATATTAAGAAGAGAAAAAAAAAAACATACCAAATTTATTGTTCACCGCTATAGAATTTCCTTAGTTAAATGGTGGTGACTCCCAGATACCTAAATTTGAAAAGATGGAATGTATCTTTAGACCTATTTGTAGGATGGTGTTTCAGGCAAAATAGTTGAAACCTACAAAGACTCCATAATATCTTATTCAGACTTCTTTAGACAGGTTTAGTTGTTGCGTATTCCTTTATAGTTTGCACTGCACTAACCTAATGCTATATTTTCTTACAATGGATGGGTGTATGTACTTGTTTTATGCAAAACCATTACATGTTGCTTTAAGCCGTTAATTTTCCCAATTGATCTTCCCTATCTCTATATTTCTTGTGCCATTTCAAGACTGCACAATAGAGGGAGTAGGAGAATGGCAGGTTTTTTTCCCTCAAAAGTAAATGAACTAAAACAAGACTGGCACAATTGAAATGGGTAAATGTATATGCAGGAAAATAACAAGATAGAACCTGTGGTTTCGGTGACGCGCAGGTAAAGATAGACACTTCTTCACTGTCTCTTCAAAAGCAGCTTGCTGGAATGGCAAATGAGAGGTGGTGGACCAATAAACTCATTTTCACATCTACCATATTACCAGCTGACTTATTTAAGCACATTGGAGTCGGCGATGAGGGGGCGATGAAAGAAAGATATAAATATTTACAGCTATGCAAAATAAATGTAGATTAGACGTTTTGGTTACAGAGATGGTTGAATGGACGTTTTGGGAATGCATTCTTTAGTATCTATTTACCAACAATCAATGTTATTTATGCCGAGTACATCTATACTGGTCACGTATGAAGGTGGTAGATGAAAGCGCAACAAGATATTTCGTATCCAGATTTTTTGAGAAGCCTTCGTTGAATGTAAACCTAAGAAAATTGCTGTGACATAAGCAAATTGTTATGGGTGTAGATGCATGAAGACGGTAGATTGAATGAGGTGGACAGATCTACAACGCAAAAGATCTATGTAATCTTCTACTACTCGCAAAAGATCTATGTAATCTTTATGGCATTCAAATCAAACTCTGCGTGTATATGAGCAGATATGAATGTATAGTAGTTAGATCATTAATGCTGTAGAGACAAAAGACGTGAACGGGTGCGATCAAACTCTTACACCGTAGCTTATTAAAGCTTGGACACTTTCAACTTGTATACGCGACATGGTATAGCTGACCTCATGTGGCTGCTTTGAATGTGACAGAAAGTAGCCTAAAAACTGGTGACTGGCGTAGTTTCTAACCGATGAACGGTCAGAGTGTGGAGAGTCATCTCCAGGATGCCTTCAGCCGTTCGATTTTAAAAAATGGTTTGGTGCAGTTCATAGTAGGATACGCTGCATAAAAAATAAGGATAGATAACAAAGAGTGCTTAAGTTTTAGAAAAATAAGAAAAAAATAAGGATGTAGAATTCTTGTAAATGAGTAAGGAATGTGGTTTCAAAACAATTCACACACATTGTCTGTGCTTCCACATTTTGCATACATGTCTACCAGGGCAGTTGAAACAACATCTGACAAAATTACTCTATCCTTTATGCTTTGATGGATGTTCATACCCTGTTCCGAAGCTCCCATTTCGGCACATGCCAGGAGGATGCTGGAAAAGGTTGCAGAGTCTGTCTTTACATCTGCCAATTGCATTTGCTTGAAAGTTCCTAAAGCCTTTTAAAAAACATCGACTTTGTGAATAATCTGCATTCAGGGTATTCCATGGGAATGCGTTGATTGGAGGCATTCTGTTAAACTTGTTTATACATTCTGCGTGTCCTGCAATCATGGCAATCCATGAGACCACATTTCTTTTTGGTATTCTGTCAAATAGTTCACACCCCTTTGTCTATGATGTCTACCAGGTTAGTTGCAACTACAACATCTGACAAAATTCCCGTGTCCTTTATCCTTGGACGGATTCCATACCCTTTTCCAAAGCTCCCATTTTGGCACAGGCAGGGAGGCTTCAGGCAGAGGTTGCGAAGTCTGGCTTTGCACTTGCCTATTGCATTTGCTTGGAAGTTCCTGAAGCCTTTCAACAAATACATTTTGCGTATATCCTGCAACCATGGAATTCCATGAGACCACAGTTCTTTAAGGCATTCGGTCAAACAGTTCACGTGCCTTGTCTATGCATCCACATTTTGGATACATGTCTACCCGAGCATTTCCAACTACAGCATCTGACAAAACTTCTCTATCCTTTATCCTTCGATGGATACGTTTACCCTATTCCTAAGATCCCATTTCAGCACAGGTTGGAAGTACGCTGGAAAATTTAAGCTGATCCGGTTGGAAACCTGCTTGTTGCAAATGGTGTCACAGTGCGACTGCCTCCTGAAGATATCGATGCCTTCCATTCACTGCAATAATCACAGAGACTCTCTTTCTATTAATCCATTCAAACTTCCCAGCGCGGCAACAGTGATTTGAATTTGGTTTGGCTGATGCAACGGTGATTTGACTGCTCACTCTGACGGTTAACGAGACAGTTTAGAGGAACGGAAACGGGCAACGGATTGAATGGGCCCCACAAAAGCTACCTAAGCAGTCAAAGGCTTGTGTGTGATCTTTAAGCCCAGCCCCAGACATCGTAGACGAGGAAGAACAGTTGATGAAAAATATAAGAGAAGAACCAGAGCAAGAGCAAGAGGAACAAGAATTGACAAGAAGCACAGCAAGAATTACAGGCCATGTACAGTCTGATGCGAAGTCTCAAAGGTAAAGACAAACACACGAAGTACATGAAAATAAAAGGACGAAGTCAGACATGACCAAAAATAGAGGGAGAGGGTATATAGATAATAGTGTGAAATCTTATGTTCCACCCTGAACGAGAACTTTTCCTGTTCCTGCTGCTCCCACTGTCAACCCATGGTTTCCTAACGGTCCTCCTCCCACCTCTGATAGACAGACACAGTTACCCACATGCACATTTGTTACAGGTAATGGTCGGGCAGATAGAGAGACCTGCAAAATAGTAGCAACAGATGGTTTCAGTTTCAGACAACACTATCGTACTTACAATGCCAGCAAGAATGAAGACAGAGCCCCACCTCTAGCTTGCTCCCGCCTAGATACTAAACAAGTTTTCCCACCACGCACAGGCAAAGCCTCTACAAATCCCAACGCTGTTCCTCCTAAAAATAACAACCGCTTCTCCGCTCTCCACAGTTTAGAAACTGATTTATGAATTATCTAAGTGAACTTCAAAGGGCGTTCTTTAATAAATAGAACCAGTTGTCACATTAATTGGCTACACTATATTTTTTTTAATCTGGCACACAAGAACAGCCGATAATTTTTTTCAAACTTCATAAACGTATTAGTATGTAAATATTTCAAAGTGTGAAATACAAATTACTATTCAATTCTTTAGATCTAGTCTATAGTGTCTAAATTACAGTCAAGAAATTTTTATTACTAAGAAGAGCTGCAGAGCAGCGAAGTTCCTGTCAAAATGTGTAAGAACGGTTTTGGTTTTTTTGTTGTGTTGAGGTATTGTGTTCTTGCCATATTTAAAAATCTATTATTTGAATCAGTCCTCTGCATTGTACTAGGGGTCGGCTGCTGCATAGTACTAGGGGTAGGCTGCTGCAAAGGTTTATAGACAACCTCCTCTACAAGACCAGAAGCCTCGGCTAAGGACACATTGTTTTGTATATAATTGAACTCTACAGATAGGTGTCCCTGTATTTCATTGGAGCTCTACCATATTGACAATATCTGAGAAGAAGAAAACAAATTAAAGTACTATCTACAAAATGAATGTTCAAGGTTTTCCAATTAACTGTAGAAAAACTATAATGTGATTCAAAAGTATAACAAGAATGACAATCAAGGAACTAAAAAAAAAAAAAAAATGACAATCAAGGAACCAAAAAAAAAAAAAAGAATGACAATCAAGGCTTCTAAAATGGTGTACAAAGAAATTGTTTAAGAACTACAATCAATTATTTTTCTCTATAAAATTGCTTAATATGAAAGAAATGTATTTCATCCTCAAAATAAATCACAAACTCTGTTATAAATGGTGATTGTCTTGTTTCATGTATTTGAAAGTTTTAGCATAAGCATTGAAAGAGAAGTTGAAAGTCTCGGTAGTTATCATCAAAATTCTTTATCTAAATTTTCACCTTCAAACTCATTTTTCAATGTCACACAAAATCTTCAAAAAAGAAAATGTTTATGTACACCCAAAATAACCATGCCAATAGTTCTCCAGACCAATCCTAGAGGAACTAGAATGAGATTTGAAAATCCCAAAATGTATACACAATTGAATCTTGTAACTAGCATGAGTCCCACTTTCCACCATGAATCTGAAACCATCACAACAACCAAAAAAAACTTGAAATTTTATCTCTGTAAAACACAAAACATAAACCATAGCTATGATAAAAACTATCTACTCCTATAACTATCTATAAAAGGCAAGGCAATTTCGTCAAATATGAATAGAAGTGAAAGGGAAAAACTTGTATACCATTGTGAATGTTGTGTGCAGACTTGTAGGTAGAAAAGTTGTTTTCACCAAAGTTAACAACATCCTTATTTTAGTCTGAATCAGTTTCTTGTTTCAAGATGGAATATTAATTTATCTCCATGATTTGTATCCACTAACAGGTGTAGCTTTAGAGTTCACAATATGTAAGCATGGTCTTTAGAGATTATGATTCCATAGTTCTACCAAATGTGTAACCAACAAGTCCAAAAATTTCTTTGGTCACTATCCCAAGCTAATGTCTTATGATTATTAATTGTGACAATATATTTTAGAAATTGCTCCAAATTCACTATGCCAGAATTGAGTGCAAGTTAATTTCCTTTAAAATGCATATTCAAATTTAGAAAAATACACCATACCTACAAAGCAAGACTCAATCCCCCATTCTCTTCTTGTTCAAAGTACAACAACTATTTTATAAAACAATAGTGACACATGCCATTTTTTTTTGTCATAATGCATTATAAATGCGAAATTTGACATGGGAGGCCACCTTTATGTGCTAGAGATGCAAACTAAATCAAACCCATATGTTCTCTTTCAAGTAGTAGCCCAGTCAGATAAAAATTAAATATGTTCCCCTTACGAAAGCCCACAAGGAGATTTCTTTCCATTTACCTCATACTCAAATTTTGCATCCCTAAGTTTTGATCTCATGGCCAGGTTCAGGAGCAATTAAAACCTCACCAATCCACCTACATCTTAAGTACCAAGGATAATTGCTCTAGAAAAAGATATCTAAGCCATTATTTTGAACAATATGAGATAAATGAATTCCAGAAGTTCCCTGTCATTGATTCAGCATGCAGTATAGCACCAACAATTTAAGTTGTTTGAGAATTTAAATCATCTGAACATGAAACTCGAAGAAGGAGGCCATTTTATGTACTAAAGAAGCATATTAAATCAAAACATAGGTTGTTTTTCAAGTCACAGCCAAGCCAGTAAAAAATTAAAATAAGATACTTTACCGAATTCAAGAAGCTCCCTGCCATTAACACAACATGGTAAATTTCCAACAAAGACTTCGAGGGCTCAAATAATCTAATTTCAATTAACAAATGTGAAACCATCTAGAAGGAAGCATTAGCATCTTTCTTCTCTTTCGTATTGCTTAGAGATGCTTGGGTGTTTTTCCAAACCCCTTTCCTTGAAACTATTACCAATGCACATAAGCAAGAGGTTGTAGAGAAATGATTGCTTGTGGAAAATAGTCATCAAAGCAATGCGAGTATAAAAATACTCCTATTTATTTAGGTTTCTACTCAATTTTATGTGGGTCTTTTCCATAAAATGTCAATTTTTCATTCCAAAACAGGTTTGAGTTTTTGTTGGGATTGACCTACTTAAGTTCTTAAAAGTTTAGTTCTTTTCAAGTGATAAAAGAGCATGAAACTCAACATTCAAAGGAAAAGCCATTAGTATTTATGCATGAGCAAGTAAACAATGACACACGAATAAAAATATTATCTTCCTAGAATAAACAAAAGCAGAAAATTGGGGTTCAACTTTAAATGAAGATATTTTTGAAAATATCAATAGTTAGATGTAGTAGACTCTTTGATCAGAATACCTAGGAAAATAATTCTACTATATAGATTTTTCAAATCTCATTATTACTATGTAGTTACTTAAATATGGCTTGACCTATAAGGGGTATCTTGATATCAGTAGCATTTCTGAGTTTCCAAGGAACATGCCTCAGACACCCATCAATGTTTTCCAGTTCCACTCTTATCTGAATTGTATTAGTAAATTAAAAAATGTTCACTGAAATTGACTTGCTTGTCTTAAGTATTTTGTCAGTATTTTCAATTACTAGTGCAAACTACAAAGAAAACACTATTTGGAAGAAACTATGTTATGATCTCAAATTAATAAAAAGTTTCTGTGAAAAGGTATTTTCTTATTATTATGACTATGAAGCCTAAAGTGCTTAAAAACTACAAAGAAGTTTGAATTAAGTGTGGCTGTAGAATGTGATTCTTGTTTTATCTTTTCCATTATCCTTGTATGTATTGTGGAGCATCATGCATGAAGTGACAAGTTCCAATGACTTAGTGTCAAACAATATGGTTTTGGAATATGTCATTTTATTGAATTAAGGATAAAAAATTAAGCAGTGACTATTTTGGCTAAACTAGATGTTATTGCTTGAAACAAATCTTTGCAAATATATTTCACAAGCAAATGCCTATTTCACTTTGAATAAATTGACAACATATGTTTCAAGACTTACAATAACCAAGACTTGCAATATCTTAATGTGGAACTTCTATATCAATATGATTGGATGTTTGCTAAAATATCACATCCAATTCATTATATGATTTGTAGCATGTCATAAAATGAAAACAAAGATGAGTCCATAGTAACTATGCAAATAGAATACCACTGCATCAGGTAAACAACAAAACCTACTACATAACGTTGGTGGAACTAGTGTTCTTTGTCCAAATATCATGGATCTCTAAGTCTCCCGATCAAAAAATTGTTCATAAGCAGGAAAAGGAGAGGCACCAAAATTTTGCATAGCCAGAACTAAGAATATTGTATTATGTGATAGATCATTATCTCAAAATTGTTCAAAGCAATGTATAAACAAATATCTTCAAAATCATAAAACTAAAAGGGTATAGGAGGACATCTAATTAAAGAGTGCAAACAAGCACATAATCCTCTTAGTTTTGTCTGAAAAAACCTCAACATAGCTCATGATCCTACACAACTAATGTTACAAATTTGGTAAGTGACCATAGATGGTTTCACATAGTGGCTTGGAATTTCCCTTCACAACTACTACCCTTAATAGTCATTGCCCTACACCACTATTTCCCTTTGTCATATAAGCCCTATACAGCTAATGCCTTTCACATCTTTTATTGCAGATGTAGTTCGTCCCCACTCAAGATCAAATTGTAGATATATTTGCAAAGTCATTGTCTTCTATTAAATTTACACGATTCCAAACTGGACTATTTGTAATTAACAATGTACAAAAATTAGATATTCATAGGGGCTAAAATAATTAGAATATTCTAATTACTACTTAGTTTGTAGTTAGTTGGGTACAGGTTGTTAGTTTAAGCCGCCCTACCAAACTTGTGACTATTATAAATTAACCCCTTAGAATTCGAAGTAAAGTATTCTCAATTACCAAGATCAATGTTTCCAATTCTTCGTCACCTATATTTTTAGCTTTTGTCCATCATCTTATTGGAAGATAAGATAGAGCATGTGAAGCTTGTATACTTACCCATGGAGAATAGGGAGCATGAGATATGGTTTTAGGCCTGACCAGCAATGGGTCTTCTTTTTGGTCTTCCAAAAGAGCTACTCCCAAATACCCTTTCCAAATGCTCCAACCGCCTTAGAATGGTAGCACTCTCAAATGTTCTTTTGATTGAGATAATGTGCTTCCCACAAAGATTGTAATAACTCTATCTTCTTGTCTTCACGTCTACCTTGCTCATGTTGTGGCCTTGTCATTGGAGATGATCCACTCCTCTTCCACAAATTTGACTCTGCAACTGTGATTTGGGTAAGGAAATAAAGCAGAAATTGAGGTGGAATGCACTGTGCAAAAGTAACTAAGAAGTAAAGCAACAATTGATTTATGTTATTAATTTAGAAACCCATAGTTTGGGTTAATTCCCTTCAAAATGCATATTCAAATTTAGAAAAATACATCATACCTGCAAAGCAAGACTCAATCCCCCATTCTCTTCTTGTTCAAAGTACAACTATTTTCTATTACAATAGTGATGTAAGTAAAGCACCCATTTCAGTTTATCATCAAAAAATCATAATAATGAAATTCCCCTACCTTGTCTCTTACACCCCTTCCCTACCTCCACCCACCTAACCCCACAACTATCCCCTACCGCCCTGAACTCAGCAATCACCTATTGAGAGTGGATGAATGAAGCAATTTAAGCCTAACAACACAACTAAAAGAAGTACAACACATCCCACTCTAGTATTTAATATCCCACATATAGGTTTTGTAAAGACTAACCCATTTATTTGAGCCTTACTAGTGAAGTCCCTTGTATTCAAGAGCTTATAACCCTTGGAAAATTTGAAAGTACCTAAGGGAAGTTCACTATATAGCTTTTCTCAATATTCTGCTCTAATTCAACCACCTTGATGTTTCACTAATGATAAATACCACCAAAACTAGTTCAATTTTATATGGTTATAAGCCCATTCGCCAAATCAGACATCAAAGTCTTCAAACTATTATAATTTTTGTGTGTTCTAGCTCTTTGGCCTATGTTATACATAGAAATCATGGAGATGTTAATTTCTCTATCCATGATACTTACCCTGACTAAAGATGAAGAATATTTTCCAATGGATCCATTTCATCCTAGATCATCTTCCCAACCAAATCTTGTGAGGGAGACAAATTTGGTATGAATCTTGTGATAGATCTTATCTTTGTAGATGAAGTATGATGAATGTGACATGCAAAATTAGAACACCCCCATGCACATAAATCATCATCCAAGATCTATTTTCCAACCGTATCTTGTGAGTTAAACAAATCTAGTTTGGATTCGGTGATAGATCTTTTCTAGGTGTATTTCTGCAATAAATTTTATCCATCCGTACAAGCATGCATTCATACATAAAAAAAATAGTAAATACATATGAATATGATAATAATGATGCTAATTTTTATCATTACTTAAGAGAAACAAGGTCTAATAGACATTTATAGAAATTCACTTGTGTTTTATTGTATTGCTTCATATGCTCTATCAGATTGAAAATTAAATCACCACTTTATTAAGGCCTAGAATATAAAGCAGTTTTAAAAATTTGAGCTCCTAATCTTCTTGTAGGGGTAGGATAAATGAGAAAAAACTAGTATTTAATATTTATCCTCGATTTTCATGGAGTCAAATTATTGTTTACAAATTTTCTCTTCTCAAGGAATTTCACGTTTTAACAATTCATTGATTCTATAATCCATCTGACAGATTGATAATCATAAAAAGCACCTCTGTGGAATGATGAGACTGCAAATCAGGAATACCATCTCTTATTTTTAGTTTTAGCCTCTACTTGACCTAGCTGCAAGATTCTCCACTTGTCAACCAAATGCTTGAACAGCATGGAAATTGAGTTAAGAAGATTGTTGTTTGTCTTATTTTTAGATTAACGGAGATTGCAAGGCAATAGAATTGGCTCAAAAACTTTGCAGATGATTACACACTTGAACTAAGAGATATGAACACCTTTTCCATTGCACAAATCCTAAAATATTTTGAACATAACATCTTTGAAAATGCCATAGTAGTCCTAAAATTATTCATTTAACAACATTGTTGCCACAATAGTGGTTTACAATTCTGGGAGGAACTAATTTTTTTGAAATCACATATTTTAGAAAATATAATGATTTAAGCCTTGAAAAGTTCCATTTAAAGAATTCCAATTGAAGAGGGTTTGATCAAACTACCTTAAATCAAACCCCCTTGGATAGAACCCGCTAGTTTTAAACCATACCTATAACAAAGTCTCCTTTACACCTATCAAAATGCTGATAAAAAACCACTTTTGATTTACCTTTTGGGGGATCAAATGAATTCATTTAAAAAATTTTTTGTAAGTATGTAGTCCTTATTAGAAGCTTCCCAAAAAGTATAATTTTAAATAAATTTAATTTGATTATTATATTTATTTTTTATTTCTTGTGAATGTAGGTTTTCACCGAAAATCAAGCTCTTTGATTCGCATGTGGAAAAATAGTATATTATTAAAAAAAAAATTAAAAATATTAGTGCACCAGATATTGAAGTCCTTGATCCAACAAGAAAAAAAAATTGAATTTCGATACATACAAAAAAAGTTACGCGTTATACGGTTGTGCTATGTCTGAATTATAATTGGTTTGAATTTAAACTTGATTAAAGAAAAAATATTCAATAAAAATTATCTAACCAAGTGGAAGCACTAGATATTAGAGTTGCAAATCTAAATTCGAAAGAATTAGAATTTTATGCTTCATGGAAAAAAGTTATGTATATGATGGCGTCACTTTTTAAAAATGTTGTTTTATAAAAAACTAGTTTTGAGGAGATGGAAAAAGAAGTGCAATCGATTCCAAAATTTTGAAAAAAATATATTTAGAATCTAGAAAAAATGTCATGAAACTCTAGTTTGCATCATCTTCAAATTCCTCATGATTTAGCTTCTATAGGTGCGAAAGTGAAGATTTAGTTAAAAAAATATTTAGGTGTCGGTTTGGCTAAAATTGTAAACCACTATTGTGGGATCATTGTAAACCACTATTGTGGGATCACCACCCTAAGTTCCCATTTCTGCATATGTGTTCTTGGGATCTTTATTGTACACTTAAGAGATTTGATCTCATTGAATCAAAAATTTAACTGCTAGCAGACGACCAAACCCATTTCAACTCA
This sequence comes from Sequoia sempervirens, assembly GCA_007258455.2. Lineage (NCBI taxonomy): Eukaryota > Viridiplantae > Streptophyta > Pinopsida > Cupressales > Cupressaceae > Sequoia > Sequoia sempervirens. Next base: position 5,363 of record VDFB02201405.1, on the reverse strand, counting down.
TCGTGCAAGTATGATCTACATGCTAAATAGAATCTATCCTTTAATGGGAGAATTTAACAACAGAGATGAATTCTCATTTTCCTTCTTTGGTATAAATTCAAAGTAACTGGCATATTCAATAGTAATCATACTGTCTTTTTCTAAGCATATATCTAAAATCAACTGCATCCTGGGAAAGAATAGAAGATAAAACACAATTGATTCCACATATATCATACATGTTTCAAAAATGAACCTATGGAAATTACCTCAATAGTAACATAGGGAAAGGTCCATGTACCCGATTACTGGAGGAATTGCACCCATAATGCTCCAACCCATTGTCATTTCCTCGAATTGGAGATATATTAAATTAATTATTTATTAAGTTATTCCAATAAATTAATATCAAGACTTGAAAATAAAATAATAAAAGTCACTCGAGGAATAAAATAATATTTCTTTGAGAAGCTTCTGAGAAGTCTATGAGAAATCTATTTAAGAAGTTATTGGCTAAGCATTTGGACACACTTGATTTGGAATTTATTTCTCATTACCTGTGTGGTAAGAAGCTGAAGCTAAATGCTTAGCTCGCTTGAGGGTTTGAAGACTCTAGATTGCCAGGTTCGGTTGTGAAAGATCAACCCTACTTGGAGTTGAGAAATCCATCCAGGGTTTCTACTTGTGCTTCATTGAGGAGATTCAATTGTAGTAGTTGTTATATTGTTGCAATTTCATTTGGAGATTATAAATTGTATTCAATTTAGCTTATCTGAGAAGCTAAGTATTTGTGAGTTTGCAATAGCTGATGTATTATTGCAAATTTAAACAAGTGTCGCGTAGTGGCTAGTACTTGCCTTTATAATATTTTAGATTTAATAAAAAATAAATGTAAGTTTGTTAATTATAATATTAACATAATCATATATTAATCATGTAAATTGTAGAATAACGCATGCCTATATTGTAACCTAATAGAACAAAAATATAACGTGTATTTATATTAATATTAATGATTATTAATTTTTAAATTAATTATATTATATAAAAAACAATTAGAATATATATAAATTTAAATAATTGTAGACATGTAAAAAGTATTGATTGACATTACACACCTAATCCTGATTTAACTAACACCGCTTCGTCCTGAATCATCCCTCTGTCTAACCATTTAATCGAATACCCTTATTTGATTAAATTCATCAATTTTCCTCTCTTAATTAAATAAATCAATTTTATCTGATTAAGTCACTCTCTCTCATTAATTAAATAAATCAATGTTATTTAATTAAGTCTTTGATCTCTATTTAATTAAATAATTCATTTTATTTGATTAAATCTCTAAAGTCATCTTATTAAATTAAATAAATTAAACCTTATTTGATTTAATCTAACCTCATCACCTTTAGTTAAATAAATCAAAATCTTTATTTAACTAAGTCTAAATCATTTTCCTCTCAACTTTGATTTATTTAAATCCAAAAATCTAAATCAAAATTGTCAAATCACCTAACATCATCTTAATTAATCAAATCTTGATTAATGCTAACTCTAATCCATGTCCCATCCTCTAGCTTTTGCCACTTGCACATGAAAATACATTTAATTAATTTATTAAATCCCTATTTTCTCTCAACTTGGCATCTTTAGGGGAATATTCCTCCAAATTTGAAAATCCCTCCAAATGGGATATGTCCTTCCAACAAGGCATTTATTTCATTTTACAAGTCCTTTTGCCTTGAGCCAAGTGGCCATAACTCCATTTGACTCTCCCTCCACCTTGTCATTTCACTAATTTCAAATTTCAACTAATTGCATTTATGGGCACATTCATCAAAATGTGCACATCCTTTGCCCATTCATCTCTTGACAAGTGGCACTTGCCCATTGGATGTTGAATGATCCCACATTGCTTCATTTTGGACATTCTTCCATCTTGTCTTTCTATAAATAAGAGGCTTCTCTCCTCATTTTGATCATCCACAATTTGAGTAAACTTATTATACTCAATTTCATCTTCAAGCATCACCATTTTCATCAATTTTATCAAGTTTTTAGCTAGGTTATGCAAGAATTCTACCAAAGTGGATCACATCTTTATCACATCAACACAAAGCTTGCATAGGAGTTGGGAAAGGGCCAATTTACACATCAAATTGGCACCAACTCTCCCATTAGATCAAGAGTTTGTTTTACATTGAATAGGATTTGATAGCTTTTGTTTATGTTTGTTTATGTTCTTCATCTCATTTCTTGTTCTTTGCAATTTAAATGGATTTCATGGGGAATCTTGATTCTCACTTGCATTTGATCTAATGATGTGTTTGTTTGTTGTGTTTGTGCAGGTCTAGGATTAGGGTTCTACATTTGGTGCTAGAAGGAGGGAAAATCTCAAGTTCTAATCAATTTTTTTAACAAAATTCTGTGTTTTTCTCTATTTTTTTGGTGTCTACAGGGAATTGTGCCGCTATCAGTCCAGCGGTGCCATATAGCACCACTATCAGTCAAGTGTCACCATACAGCACTGCTATCAGTCCAGCGGTGCCATACAGCGACACTTCAAACTGCAAACCGCGCAGCTCAACCTTTCCTGCTCATAATTCAAATGTTTTAACTCCTTCGCTGGGTCAATTCACGGTCGCTAGGTTTCTCAAATTCCAAACTGCGTTGCTGAGCAAAACTCCACTGCAATCACGCTCTCTATTTTGCTATAGAGCACCATGTGTAGATTTAGCGGTGCTATACAGTGTTGTTGAGTCCTTTAAACAACACTGCATGTGCAAACTACGTCACTGGGGTGGAGTAAAAAGTCAAATTTCAAAAAAAAATTACATGTGCTTTTTCATTTTGGTTGCTTTAGGTTGCTAACTGGTTTTTCTAATCTCTGTTTTGCAGTCTTAATCAGTTTTTTGCAAGTTGGTCTAATCAAGGTAAAAGAGGAAAACAAAGTTGGAGGTTGCATTATGACATCATTCTCTCATTACATCAAGTGTTTTTGAACACTTTTGTGTTTGTTTAACACTTTTGGAGAACTCATAATCTCTCTTAAGGATTTGTTACCTTTCATGCTCTTAGGATACACTAAATTTCTTTTTTGCTCTAAAAAGAACACTACAAAAGCTTTCATTTTTACTACAAAGGGCTTAAAAATTAACTTTAGGCAAATCCACTAGATTTTGTTTAAAGGTTAACAATTGAACAATCAAAATCTCACACTTCCTTTGGTGCTTAAAAAGAAGTCACTTTTGTTTTGAAAGGATAAAATGAACAAGTGCTTCTTTGTCTTGTAATCACTTACCCAAACTAATACCATCAAAAAGATGTATGCACTTCTCTCGCGCCTCACAGCAATCTTGAGAATCAAAAGGCTTTTTGGTGACCTTAAGTCGGTAAAGTGATTGCCTCCACATTTCATTTGGGATTAAAAAATTGAACAAATCTTTCGAGTGTGAGTGGAACATATGGCATGTATTCTCTCTTTGTTTTGCAACAAAGATTGATCGAACTAGGGTATGTTTGCTTGCTTTTGTTTATCTTAGAGGGCCTGCCTTGTGGGAAAAATTAATCACCCAAGGGAACGACCCAACCGACAACACGTTGAAGCCAAGCGACTTCCAATCAGTATATAAGTGTGGATATTGGAACAAAGGCCAATATCACAAGGATTATCCCGACGAGAAGGGTAGCAATGGTCTCTCACCGAATGGGTGGTCCCCCAAATGGAATGACTGCATTAAAACCCTTGTTTAGAAAAGGCCAAAATCCTTGATCTATTTGTTGGTGCAAGAACGGTTCATTCTAAAGATGCTCAACACTTTTACGACTTTTAGTAGAAATGGAAAGTATGCCATGGGAGTTTCATGGGTACTGATGCTTGGTTGCCCCATATAAGTGAGTGACGTGGAGGGGAGCCAGTGGGGTCAAGCATCTAACCATTCACTAAAAGTAGGCGTAGCTGGACTTGTCCAAGTGGGGATTCAACAAATATAGTCTTTCATATCCATAGGGTTGTACATGTTCTTGGAAACAAAACACTTTACTTGTTAAGTAAACATTGGAAAAACAAACATTCAACATTATCATCAAACTTCAAACCCTTTAGGAAGAAAATATCTTTGACAAAATTTCATGTGTTATTGCTTGCCCTTGGGATTCTATCCTTAGAGGTTTCTAAACATTTGAATTTATATCTCAATTTGCTTGCTAAAGTCAACAATAGGAAACTTTTGCCTTAATTTCCTTGATTTCCACACAATACACTTTGTGGGATGATAAGAAGTTAGGACATTAGACATTTAGTTTGGGGAAACTTAATCAAGAATTGTTTGTGGTAAAAGGAAGTCACTAAGCAAAGCTAAGAACAATTGAATCCCACACGTGTCTCAAATGATTTCACGCAAGATAAAAATCCGAAAACCAAAGTCAAAAGCTCTTAGTCCAAAAGATCATCAAAAGCATCTCTCAACACTCTACGAATTTAGACAAAGATTTCTCTTCAAATTTTACAGAAGAGCTTCAAGAAATAATCCCAATTTGTACTCATTTTATTATTGTCAGAATCTGAGAATTTTTCAACAATTTGAGCATCTTGTTTAGAGTAAAACATGTTCTTCAAAATCGAGGCCTTGTAAACAAGAGTCTTTTTAGGTACACATAGGATCAAATCAAAACCTTCATCCATCCTTCAAACATCAAACCAAAATCATCTCACCAACAACTCTTGAAAATTTTGAAATCATCCTTCATGCTAGACTTTTTGGCAAATCCATGAATCAAATCCTTGAAATAAATCAAAATCCTTGAATCAAACATCAAAATCATCTTGTTTAGCTAGGTATGTGTAGATGCATCCTTCTCCATATGCTTAGTTAAATTATCATCAAAACATCTTGTTTGGTTAGGTGTGGGTAGATGCATCCTTCTCCCTACACTTAGTCAAATTATCATCTTGTGAGAAAGTCTATCCCATAGATAACATCCAACATCTTGGGATCTATTTGTTCATTATCTAAAATCAAAACAATCCAAAACCAAATCAAGGTCAAATCAAAAATCCAATAATCCAAAATCAAAAATACAAAACAAATCCAAGAATCCAAAAAGTCCCAAAATTCTATCATCCCCTCAAGATCTTCTAAGAGTTCAATCATCCATATCATCCATCTTTCACACATTTTATCATCACACCTTTGATCCTTAAAATCATCCTAAATTTGCTCTTTTGTACCTAAAGTTAGATCAATCCAAAGAATTAGAGATTCATCTCCCACATTCATGAAAATTGATCCCTATTTTATGGTGCAAACTAGATCACAACACAAGAGGAACATGGAAGCCAGTAAAGAAACATCAACTTCAAGTGACCTAAGTCAAACCAATTA
>VDFB02201404.1:0-10714 GCA_007258455.2 Sequoia sempervirens | reverse complement strand
TTGTCAGAAATGTCTTGTCGCGCATTAATGGTTGAGGTACCTTTGCTCAGGTGGGTATAGGGTCGAATTTGGGGCATTTTGAGCATCATTCTGAGTTCACCTATTCACTTGATTTGCTCTGACAATTTAGAATTTTCATTTGAGCTTTGAGAATCAATCTTGATTCGTTTGCGGGGGGATTTCTTGAGTACTGGTGCCAGTATTTTCATTGCTTGGATGTGTTTTCCGCGTGGTCGATTTTCTGAGCTTGAATTTTGTTTGCTTTGATCCATGGTATGTATTCATTGCCCTTCTGTTCGCTTGCGTGGTGATTGAGGGTTTCTTGCCTTGGGTATCGTTGGATTTGGGTCGGCCCTTGATTTGATTTTGATTTCGTATTTATAGAGTCGGGGTCTGATCCGTTTTATTATGGAACCCTATTTTCCGTACCTTGCGAACTCCATTTGTCCGTGAGATGGCACATTTATCCTTTAGACGGGATTCTGGGTCAGTTGCTTGCTTGTTTTGGGCGCGAAATGTGTTATTGTGCGAAATTAGGGTTCCCTTTGGTGTTCGGCCCAGAACGAAGGTTTTATTGTGCTTGAGCGGCTTTTGCCCCATATCATGTTGGCTTCCCCTGTCTTATTCAAATTAGAGGGCTTTAGGTAAATCCTTAACCGATATTTTAAAACCTTAAAGCTTGTTCTGGTTTTAATGGCGGGTGGTTTGGTCATTCGGATTAGGGCATCTTTATTTTGATGTGGAGATTCATCCTTTGCGCCCCGGTCTTGTTGCTTATCAGCCGGGTTTTTGAGATCATTCTGAGTTCTAGGAAGATCCTGCGGATCATTCGAAGTTCGCTCCGTGATTTTATTGTTTTTCGGCTCGGCGGTCGCCGCTACTGAATTTCTTCGGCCCGATTTTCCCCGGGTTTGGGCTTCTTATTCCGTATCGATTATTTTAGGTGCCTTTTAAGTTGTCCGAAAAAACTGGCTCTATCCGGATTCTTCGCCTTCGCTTGGCTTTGTTCTTTGATATTCTCGGCGATAGGATTACCGGAATGGATTTCTAAATGCCCATCTTTGTGGCGCTGCCAATGAATGAATTTAATGATTATCCTTTGGTTTTCCATCTGCACTAATGATCTATATGATTAACGATGCTTTGGCAGCAGGAATCCGTCTGGGTCGGATTTCCCCAAAATTCCGCCCCAACGGTATTTTCCCGGTGTGCACGATTTTCCCGGACTATCTGATTTCTCTGGATCTCGATAGATTAGTAGTTAGCCATGGATTTTGATGGATTTGCATGATTTGTGCTAACCCTTTGAACTGGAATATGAATAATAATTTGATTCTAATGACGATTTTTGGATGTGTAGGCCGAATCAAGCAAAGTTACCGAAGCTCCATAGTGGTGCAGGCGCCTTCAATTTCGAGATCAAAGGTTGAGATCGATATGAAGAGCCCCGAAAAGTAAGTAAGATATCTTCCGTGTGGGCCGATGTATCGGATACCAACGTTGGCGCATGGCGATATGAGGAGTTCAAACAAAGAACGGCTGGGAAGGACCAGTCAGCTTTGAGACAAGGAATGATGAACTCTGGATTAGTGCACGTGGCAGGGTTCCCTCCAGCGGTTCAGTGTTATGAGCTGATCTTAGAATGTGCTAGACAGTATGACTTTGATACCCAGATGGTAGTCAGCACTGAGGGACGAGTCTTGGCAAACTTCAGTCCGGCCTCCATTGCAGGAACCTTCAGCATGCCGGATCTTCCTTCGGTCTGTGCTTTGAACATTGGCACTGCCAGGACCTATTACGAGAATGAGCCAGTCAAGGCTCAGCAGATCATTAATTCATGGCTAGAGAAGCCAAAATCTCACCATTCTAAGTTGCCCAAGCAACTGCACAGGGTAAAATTCAGGTCTGACATATATGATGCCATCACGCTGTTGAGCAGGGTGGCCGGATTGAGAACTGCAGGAGTATTAGAGAATTGGATGGTCCATGTGATCACCAAGATGAGTTAGGGGACAAACTATCACTGGGCAGGGCTCATCAGTGCGGAGATTGACAAACAGCTGAGAAATGTCCTAGAGGCGAAGAAGTTCAACATGTCTTCTTACATTATGTATGTTTTGGCCATCTCCTATCCCTACAAAGGTTTGACTCCAAGGGGAACCATTGGACAGGACATCATCTATGAAGTTTATCCGGAGCTGCATTTGGGACATAAGGATTATAGGAGGGCGAATGATGCATTTACAATGCACATTACTTGGACACTTCAAAATGATGAGCACCTCAGATTATCTGACGAAGCTAAGGGACTAATCAAGAACTATGGAGCATGGTTTATCCAGTTCCCTACATTCACCTACCTCCGGGTTGATGGATGTCCAGCTGCCCCTTACAGGTTGCCTCGGTATACCACTGACCACATTGTGCTACTGGAGGTTGTAAGGCAGATTTGTGAGTTTGACGCAGTTGTGAAGAGAGAAAAGCATAAGATAGGATTCGGAGGAGACTTCCCTCTTGGGATTGGTGTGGGAGAAATGTGCCCATCTATTCAATCAGCTCACACTGCAGGTGAGGAACTGGAAGCCTATGGATTCTCCTTCCATTCGAAGAGAGCGAATTTTGATATAACAAGAGAGGCCCAGAAGAGGGCCACCAGGGAATATAGACACAAGGAAGATTTAGAGGACTACTGGGTCAATATCAAGGATGACCTCGATGCAAGAAAGAAAAGGTATTCCCGGCTGCCTGTAGGGGCTATTAGGCAATACAATGTTAAGCTGATTCCGGATCAGCTTGATGATGATGGAAAATTGGTTCAGGACCATGTCTACGAGCCCATAAAGGATAGGTCAGTTGCGGACATTGATTGGAGTGAACCTGAAGTGACAGAGTTAGAGGACCTGATGGCTCCTGTGTTGAAGTTTACCCTTTCTTGGGCTAAGCACAAAGTCTGGGAATTGGAGAATGCCAAAGTAACTTGCACCTTTGACTTGATGGGGAATCTCAACCCCATGTCAACTTCTGAGGAGTCCGGGGAAGAGGACCCCAAAGGGAAATCAGCTAAAACCTCACCCTTCAAGATTAAAGTCAGAGGCCCTAAGGGGGCTGGACATACAATGAAGAGGAAACCAATAGGCAAGCGCAGGTGGAAGACCCTGATGATTAGCAAGTCCTCGGATGAGGAAGAAACAGAGAAGGCTGAAGAGGAGGATGCTCCTCCACCGCCCAAGAGGACAAGGACTACAAGGACAGTGAGGAGGAAAGATCAGACCGCTTCGGAGGATGAACCTCCAATTGTAGATGTGGAGAGTTTAGGGGGTGAGAAAACAAAGGTCTATACCAGGAGATCAAGAACTCCTCCCAAGGATGCTACACAACCGAAGGATTCCTCCCCAACATTACTAGTTGAAGAGCAGGATAAGCCTGTTTCTCCTCCGCCAAGTGCACCACAACCAGAGAATCCGGATGAGCAAGAAATTGGCGGGGAGGCAGAACCGTTCAAGGAGGAACATTGTTCAGTGAAGCGGTTGAGTTTGAGGCAGAAACAGAAGAGAGACACACTTCTCCGCTGGTGCAATACGAGGATTCCCCGGAAAGTGAAAGAGGCCGCGGATCACCAGAGCCGGAGGAAAGCATCCCTGCTAGGACTCCATCACTGGTACTTCCAGAATTAGGGCTTGAGGGGGTCGACCAAGCCAAGCAGAGTCCGGAGAAAGAAGATGACAAAGTAACAACTGAGGAGGAGGTCGAGGTTACAGCTGCAGAGGAGGAAAAGGTGACAAAAGGACCAAAAGAAACTAGGACAGACGAAATCCGGACTGCCCTTGTGGCTCCAGACTGGTTAGAGAAGGAGCTTGCCAGGAAGAAATAGGTGATTGTTGAGGACACTCCATTAGATTGGGATGAAATGCTTTCCCAGATCGGCAAAGGAAGGAAGAAGAAGGTTGCCAAGGTGATTTCCCGGGTGGAAAGAGATGAAGCTCACAACAGGGTAGTTCACGTTGCCACCCCTACAACGGATAAGATAAGAGATGATGTTACAGGCCAGGACGACAATGTCCAAACTATTAACCTTGGGCCGGCCTCCCTGGAGTAGGATATTGAGGAGTTTGAGGGGTCTAGTGTCGTAATTGTTGACAGACTAAAAAGGGAGAATCAGACCAAGTGAGAGCTGAAAAGGGAGAATGAAAGATTGAGGAAGAGTTTGGAAGAAGTGATGAAGCCTCTGCAGTCTTTCCACCCCTCCTCTTCTACTACTCCGGGTTTTCTGCCTAAGGAGACAATCTCCAGAATTGAAAAGATGAAGGCCTCTGCCCAAGCTACCACTGATTGGCTGACGGATGTCCAGATGAAAGGGGATGAGGCTATCAAAGAGATCTTGTCTGTGGGCAAGGATGCAGTCCGGGCAAAAGAACTGTTTGAGCACATCTTGTCTCAGGATAAGGTTGATGTAGATCTCTTGTTGCAGAAGTCGAGGATTATCTTGGGGCATGGAAAGGAACAGTTAGCTGAGGATGGAGTCCTTCTCTCTTCTGGATTGGATGAACCATGGGAGTGGTTTGAGGCATTGCAGATCAGACAGAAGGCATTAAAGAAGATACAAAAATGAAGGAAGTCAGTTGATGGCGACCTTACAGCAGTTTATGATAGATGCATTGCCTTCTTTGAGGTGATGACAGGGAGGAAGAAGATAGCTCCCAAGTATTTGAGCCTTGAGCAATTGAAGGAGTGGTGGCATGAGATTTATGCCCCAGATTCTGATGGAGCTGTCACGGCTCACTTACTTGATGATGCAGCCACATACTTGGCGGTGATAGATAGGTACATGGCCAGCAGGGAGGACTGGAATAAAATTGTCGAACGGTCCAAGGAAGAGATAGATTCAATTAAATATCGGCTCAGGGTTTTTCCATTGCCACCTATTGCTGAGCTGGATAGAATATTTTCGAAGGTCCAAGGGTCGCCAGTGCAGAAGAAAGATAAAGGGAGTAGTAGTTAATGCTCATTCTGAGATTTGTGCTTCCCTATTATCATAGGGCATGCATTGGACCGGACTTCCTTGGGGACTATTCCTTGGCCGACTTGGATGATGGCATTAAATGTGTGCCTTAGTTTGTTTTCCTAGGCCGACCTGTTTTGGCGGTTTTATTATTTTGTAAAATGTTTGGCTAGGCCGACGTGTTTTGGGGGGGAATTTGATATAAATAGGCATTCTTGCCTCATTGTAAGGGTTAGACATTGGTTTTAGACATTAGCAAGACAGTAATAGAGATTAGCAAGAGTTATAGTTAGAGTATTTAAAGTTTCTTGAAGCAAACACTATATTCAGAACATTTGAATTGTTGCAGCATTTTCTGGTGATTAATACAATTGAAGACATTGTGGTTATTCCTGGTGAAATCATTTGTGTTATCTCATCTTGCATGGTTCCTTTGTTCTATCTTTTAAATTGCTTGAAGATTTAGGGTTCAGTATTCAGAAATAGATTAGTTTTAGTTGGATAAATGATGTTTGTAATTTCATATTTGGAATGTTTGTAGCTATCTCTGGTCTATACTCCCAGTAACTATCTGATTGTAGTAGGCTGGTAAAGTCAACTTGGACCGTATATTTAATGTGCTTAAGTTCGATTGTAGATGCATGTCTATGATTTGAAAATCTATATTCCTCAGAAGATTGCACCGTTCTTGTAAGATTGCCTTGTGGGTCGAATAAGAATTGGTTATTCGAGATAGGTCCATTTCAGATATATGTTATTTGCATTGTTTGTCCTCTCAGTAGTTTAGATCTTATCACTTCCTTGCATCCCTATCTTTTGTTGTTTCTTTATTGTTCGGTTAGATTTAGGATTAAGATCATCATATTGTCAAATCTGATAAATTGAAAGATACAGTTTGCTTGTAGTAAGGTCCGATTGTGATTACCAGCATTTCACATGATTATCTGAGTTGTTTTATGCATTGTTATGACCTAACACCCGAGAGACCTTGGGTTGATTTTTAGCAATTTATTGTTAAAGATTATCTTTCAAGAGAGATAGAATATTGCATTCTGTCTGAGTTGTTGCTATGCAGAAAACACCATCAACATATATATATATATATATCCAAATAAAAATCCGCACATAATTTTAATATATAAAAATCGCATATTAAAAATTATATTCACAAACATTAAAATTTAAATGGGGATTTAATCCCAACAAATGCATAGAGGACCGGACCCCGTCGGCCGTGGGTAGTCTACGGACTGCACACGGCAGTCTGAAGGACTGCTGTGGACAGTCCAGACTGTCCACAGTACCGACGGTACCGAAGGCCAATGATGGCAGTGTGGTGGATACGGCCGAAGCCGTCCCCCACACAGCCATAAAATACATAACATAAATTCAATACAGAATTCTGCGCATAGAGCAATGGAAGAAATAACACGCGTTTCTAAGAATTTCGAATTTCCATTCAAATTTCATTCGATTAAATATATATATATATATATATATATATATATATATATATGTATATGTATATATATATATCTAATATATATCTATATAAATATATGTATATATATTTACAGAGATATATTACATAACAGAGAATTACTGTACACATGCAATTCACTGTGCATGTTTGAAATAAAATGTTTTATAAAGAAATATATATATATGAACCAGCAATCCGAGGAAAGGTAATTGTTTTCAAAACAATAACAAAATTTTTAAAACAAAATGAAATAACAGAATGCTGTTTAATTCCCAGATTGCAATAAAAACCCCTCTTTTTTTTTTTTTTAAATAAACAGCCACAACCCAGAAACCCTAGAGATTTCATCAATCAAATAACAATCCCCAATTTTCTTTGATTAAACTGTAACCCCAATAAATTTTCTTCCTATCATTATCTAATTTTCAACCCTAAATATAAATTTCATTTACAAACACAAATTCCTATTTAACAGAAGATAAATAAATTAAAAGAAGGAACCTGGCGTCCTTTGCTTGCAGAAGATTGAAGAAGCTTTGATCCTCTTGCTGCACTACTTCCTTTGCTGCAAATCTTCCAGCAACGGATCCAAACCTTCCTTCCTCTGCACCAATTTCTCCAAAAACAGAAAAGAACTAAGGGCAGAAAAATGATTGAAGATAAAATTTCTCCAGCATTCCAAAAACCATCCCCTCAAACAAAGAAACCTCCTCTTAAAATCCATTCCCATGAATCCCTTCAATTTCCTCTTCCCGTGAATACCAGAGGACACATTTCAAGAAATAAAACCAAATAATATTCATTGATGCTTTTCCCATAATACATTTTCATTTTCATGCATTTAATTAAAACTAAATAAATTTTAAATCCACAACATGAACAAATATATAAATATTCATCATCTCCACAATTCTTTATTAAATAATTACTTATTAAAATCAACCATTGAGAGACTCAAAATAAAAGTAATATTTTTATTATCAATATTTATTTATTGCCATATTTATTTATGTTTTATTTTATTAATTACTTAATTATTTAATTTACCACATAAGACCATTCACCACTTTAGACAAATCATAAAATCATACAAAGACCAATGTAACTACACAATTGAATGTGACCAATATGCACAAACCATGAAGATACAAGACTGTTGACACCTTGGTACGGAGTTACTTTTCATGTCACCTCAAATATTCAACTTCCTGCCGTTGGGTTGGTTCAATGCTCGCCCAGACCTACCGAAATAGGTGGAATCGAGTCTTATTCCTGCAAAGCCTGCATCCACAAGGTGATATACAATATACATAAAATCAAAGCATTGTGAGGAGGATTCACAGCGTAGCAGGGCGCTCGCGAACGAGTGATGCTACCTGTCCCCTCACCAAAACATATCATCATATAAAGCATTATAATTTTACACCACATCATAAATTACTATTCTATAGTCTACTGCATTCCAAATAACTCCATCAAATGATCATAATAAAATGTCATCACAATATCCATGGCATCATAAGAGTATAGTAATAGTCTAAGCTACCACACATAATAGCAACAGTATCAACCAAAATCACAATGTGCCAAACAAAACCACAGTAAATGTCAAAATCAAATAGTAGCATGAGGGGTATTAATTTCACTATTTTTAAAATGATTTCGTACGCGGTATGGTCATTACGAGTTCACAGTGATGCCATTTGGGTTGACAAATGCACCTTCAGTCTTTATGAGTCTAATGAATGGGGTATTTCAAACTTTCTTGGATAGGTTCATCCTCGTGTTTCTTGATGATATTTTGATTTATTCTAAGTCTATGGAGGAGCATGAGGTGCACCTAAAGCAGGTTTTGCAGTGCTTAAGGGACAATCAGTTGTATGCCAATTTGTCAAAGTGTGACTTTTATAAGTCTGAGGTTCAGTATTTGGGCCATGTGATCTCTGAAGAGGGAATTTCTGTTGATCCTGCTAAAATCCAGGCTATCATGGATTGGCCCGTGCCCACTAATGTCTCAGAAATTTGTAGTTTCATGGGACTAGCTGGGTATTATCGGCGGTACGTTCAGGGCTTCTCAAGAATTGCGCATCCCATCACTTCACTTCAGCAGAAGGGAAAGAAATTTCTTTGGTCAGAGCAGTGTCAGTTGGCGTTCCAAACCCTTAAGGAGAAACTGACTAGTGCTCCAATTTTGGCAGTGCCGGATCCTTCAGGTGATTTTGTGGTTTGTACTGATGCTTCATTGGAGGGTCTCGGAGCTGTGTTGATGCAGGATGGGAGAGTGATTGCCTATGAATCTCGGAAGTTAAAAGATCATGAACTCAATTATCCCACACATGACCTTGAATTGGCCGCAGTGGTTCATGCTCTTGTGAGATGGAGGCACTTTTTGTTAGGGCATCGGTTTGAGTTGCATACAGATCATCGAAGTTTGCAATACATCTTCACTCAACCGAATTTGAATGCAAGGCAGAGGAGGTGGATGGAATTTTTGTGTGAGTACGATTTTGAGGTTAAGTATATTCAGGGTAAGGAAAATGTGGTGGTTGACGCTCTAAGTCGGCGTAGGCATGAGGTTTCTGCAATGTCTCTTGAGGTGGATTTGAAGAGTCAGATTCTTGCAGCCCTTCCTTCAGATAGTTGGTATTCAGAGGTGAAAGCGGAGGTAGAATCAGGTAGAGCTTTGGAGGGGAAATTTGCTGGTTATTCGCTAGATTCGGATGGTGCTTTCAGCCCACCCCACCGCGTGGACCTGAAGGTCCACCCCCAGTGCTAGGAGATGACAAGAAAGGATCCACATCCAAACAAGGTCAAGTAGACAAGGCTAACTCAACACTAACATAAAACAACATCAAACAAGTACAACTTTGCTTGTTTAGGAAACTCTCCCAAATAGTTCTGAAACAAGACTCACAACAACAAGGGTGTACCAAGCATAAAGGCCACAAAATGAATACACATGCGAGGCATGAACCATCTCACTCATAGTCATAACCAAAGGCAAGGAAAATCATGGAACAACGTACACCCATGAGGTCTCAAGAAAAAGAATACGATCAATGGATCACAAAGGTCTAATCATGAAAAAATGCGACACATGACAGGTTTCCCATTACCTCAGGAAGCCTAACAACCTACACCCATAACTTATCAAAAGGGAGTGACAAAAACATTTACAAATTCCCAACTCATCCAAAATATGACTAAACGAAAGTTGATGCATAAAGTTTCCTCAAACAAAATTAACACAAAAGGAATATTCACATCATGGGATCACAAAATTATTATATAAGTTTCATAATAAAATTGACAAGTGTAGAGTAAAGGAGACAATATCACAAATAAATTAGAAGCCAACACTTATAAAAGATTATCACCTTTATACAAGATCAAACACATTAACCAATACCTAAGTCTATGGTCAGTTCATCCAAGAGAGACATGACGAGTAATCAAATAAGCAATGGAAATTTTATCCATGAACTCAAACTAAAGGTTACAATGAGTTCGACATTAAAATGAGCTATTTACATGATCAAATTACAAGATTATATAACGATACTTCAAGAAAACTCTCTTATCCAAGAAGTAACCATTCTAAATCCCTAGGGTTTAAATTTTCACTTTACGATAATGCTATAGGGGTTATACGAAAGTAAAGTTCACTAAGAAGTAATTTAAAATAACTAAAGACATCATTTAAGCATATTTCCCTAAATATTCCAATAAATATCTTAGAACATTTAAACCAACTCTTAAATTCCACTAAGACACCAAGAACAATAAGTTCCAAAGAAAGTTGAATCCTTGTTTTTCCAAAGATAGTTGAATCCTTGTTATATTTTGCTAAGGATAAATTATTAGGAATCATTTTAATAATCAAACATTCAAGTGATAAGTTATAACAAACCATTAAGTGATTCCTTCACCCACAAGTATAACTTTAAAGGTAGATTAAAAAGAAATACAACTCCTAATCTATACCTTATTGTTCACATTTCCTTATTGATAAAACATGGGGTACTTTGATTTGGATATTAAAAATTGAAACATCATCTTTAGGTGGAAAATTATAAAATGTCAAAATAAAATAAAATGTGCACAATCTCATGATTCAATTACTGATCTTAAGATCATCCCTTTATATATATATATATATATATATATATATAAAATTAAAACATCTAGTTGACTAGCTTGATGAAGGAGAGAGTACTTACATGACTCAATAA
>VDFB02201402.1:0-26684 GCA_007258455.2 Sequoia sempervirens | reverse complement strand
TAGTGTAGGATTTCTATATATATTGCACTTTCCTACTTTTGTTAGGTAGTTGGTTTGTTGTAGGTTAGTTTGCTTTATTTTAGTTTCCTTTTCACTTTCATGCTTTGGTTAGTTTGGGTGTTTGCTTTTCATTTTGCTTTCGTTTTGCTGTTGTTTTGTTGTTTCTTTGCTTGGGGTCCCTCTGCTTTTAGTTGGGCATATTTGTTCACACAACAACCATTCTTATTTCTTGGGGTTGTTCTATGTATTTCTTCATCAAACTCTAATCAAGTTTCCATAGTGGATGATGAAGGTCTTCTATTAGTGTCCTGAGGGCCCTTGTGGGTCCTTTGTGAAGTCTAGTTAAGTGAAAAATCTTAAATTTTGCTTCCAACACCACTGGATTCTTAGCCCTGGATAGCTTTATTTCTTAAGGCTAAAATTAAAAGAATTCAGAAAAGAGAAATAAAGAGAAAAAAAAAGAGAGAAAAATATTGAAAATCAAAAGAAGTAAATTCAACTTTTCAGGGGGGTCCAAGCAACTCTATCGGGGCTATTGACGCCTAGCCAGCAGTAGAGCAATGTTAGGGAGAATCATAGTGACAACGTCGTTGGGGCTATCGAAACCTAACTGGTAGCGAGGCATTGTCTTGGATGCTTTTGGAGTTAGAATAAACTATGTAGATTAACTTGATAGAGTTTAGGTTCTAGTAGCAACTGAAGGATGGCAATTAATGCAATTGCACATACTTGGATTTTTAGCATATTGAAGGTTAGGTTGACTAGTGGTTTTGATCCTTTGGTTGAATGTTTAGTTTGCTTGTCCTAAGATGAAGATCAAAACCAAAGATTCTGGGTTTATGATTCTAATATTTCATCAAATTCTCTGGTGCATTTCCCCAATGAGTCTCCATTTGTTGTGCATTTTTTTCCCATAGGCCCTGCCATAGGCAGGGACCCCCCTTTTTTTTGCTCTAGTGGGTCATTTTTTCCTCTTCCCATTTTGCATACCCCAATTTCCAAACCTAAGTTAGACATAAGATTTAAAATGATCAATTTTACCTTTGGAACAATTCACCTAGTTGAGTTTCAACAAGTCATTCACCTCTGTGGGTTTGGCCCTATCGGTTTCCCCTTATTTTTCACTCGGCATCCATTGGCCCTCACTGACCCGCATTCACAGGCTTCATCTTGCCATTCATTGTTTCACTCCATCATTTACCTATAGTTGAGCCTTGACGTCCACCTGACATGAGGAATCTACACCTATCTTTGTCGTTGTGTCCTTTGACTTTTGTAGACCCACATTTGTGGATCGCCCTATGCAGGTTTCCATCCCCTTTTCACTAATTTGGTGATGACCAGCCCTTCAATGCCGCCCACATGGTGGGCTCCACATTTGGCCCTATTTTCCCCATCATTATCATTTCCAAAGAAAACTTGACCTAATGTACTTCTAAAAATTCTTGATTCTAAAATGTCTATGGGTCTTTGTGCACAACTTTCCCTTGCCCAACCTCCATTACCTAATGGCTAAGCCCATGTGTCATCCTGCCAGGTGGGAATCGCATGCACCATGTCCCTAAGATGAAATCATAAAATTGTGGGGGGACCCTCAAGCCCACACCCATTTGCAAGTCTACCTCGGTGGACCACCATCTGTTGGAGGCCATTACCATAGTGTTATCTCACGACGAAAATCCTCTCATGGTATCCCCACTTTGCAAACCCACAATCCACTAGTACCATCAACACCCTACGAATTTCATCCATAGCATCTATCATTCATCATCCCACTATTGCAATAATGGAATTTCGTCTATGGAAAGATGGCATAAAAGAGCCTTGAATGTAAATATCCAACAAAGGCCTGCAAGGTATGAATTCTCAAGTGTGAGGAAGGAAGAAGGAAGAGCAAGTATAATCATTTGTAAGATTAATAATTCCCATGAAGTTCTTTCGGGGTATGCACTATGTGCATCATGGGAAAGGACCCAAATAATATTTTCTATCCCTAAGCTCTTGACAAATGGTTTTATCTTCAGCTTCATTAGGACTCCATATGCTTGTCTCTGTTTGAAATCGGTCGTGAGGATAAGGGAATCCCAACACTAGCCTCCACCCTTTTTCACCCTCTATCTTGATGGCCCTCTCCACTATGGGACCCACACTTCTCACAACTATCCCATGCATAGTCGACAACATTCATGACATCACCCCACACTCCTCTGCCAATGGTTGTTCCCCATGAGGGGTTCACTTTGTGGACTTCTGCCTAGCCTTCATCATTTTAAATGGTCTACTACCAGCGTTGCCCTACATTCCTCGATCCGTAGCCCTAGCAGAAGGAACATATGCAGGGGTTGACATGTGGGCCCCCCTATATCATTTTCCATTTTTCCACACTGCCACACCATCCTCTTCTCCTGTAATGTGCCCAAGATACTCTATATACACACACACACACACAAAATGGGTACTTAGTGTGCATGTGAAAAATCAAAGATACAAAGTGTGACTACATGATTGAACCTCATGAGGAATCACAGTTCTTGAAGCCTGCTAATGGCTTGTTATGTACACTAAGGATACTATGTGCGACAGTGAAGTTACTAATCAGATGGGTGGTTGATAAAATTTAATGGAGACAAAAATGAAAGTGCTCAAAATGATCAAACATTAATATGAAGCATAGGTACAACGCAGGGTATGCTGGCTTTCATTTGTTCTCAGCCATCACTCAAGCGACATTAGCACTGTAGGGTTCCACCTTTTTCTAGCTACGATCCCTCCACGAACTTTAAACATGCAAGCCTCACAATCTTAGTGGCTGAGCTTCCACGATGGATGAGCTTTATCTCTCCCCTCCCTCTCGTCTGTGATTTCTCGGTGGACCTCACCTATGCACGCCCCACTCTCCAAGGGGCCATTACCTACTTGGTCATCTCAAACTGCAATTGTGTAAAATCTCCCTGCACTCCACCATCTGCATACCATCCAAAATGATTTTTACATTGCAAGGACCATGTGCATGGGACTGCTCATTCATTAACCATTCTCTAACGTCCCCCACTAGAAAAGAGCCTTCATCTTTCTTTAGTATCCTCAAATCAGTTTTCTACTATCAACTAGCATTGGATAGGTAAACTTGGAAATCCAAAGGTGTAAGGCATGATTCTATTGTGAACATGAAATACAAGAAAGGGATGAATGGAAGTTGATCAACCTCTAGATGATACACTAATGATAAGGCCAAATTGATAAGGAATTTGCAAATAATCAGAGGTCTATATTGGAAAATTACTATGAGTGTGGGGATAGTGTTATTCTCATGGGTAGTATTTCAATGTAGGTAGTCAAAAATTTTCCTTCAAAATGAGAACCACGTGAACTCAAAATAGTGAGATCCCTCCATGTGCATAAAATCCCACTTCATATAGGAAATAGCATTACAAAGGTTTCCATTCCATAGGTCACCTACCAGTGGTATTTCAAAGACATTTTTTTGCACTAAAAAAACTTTCCAAGCAAAATGGAAACAAACTTACAATTCAAATGATGGCTGGCATGGGAAGGTTCTTAAATGTAGCGAAGTAGGAGCAAATGACTGGGAGGTAGGGAGGATATTTATCATCTAGACATTAGTTCCTGGGAGCAGCCTACATAATGACAACTAATTACCTATCTGTGGGAATCAAGAGGTGGAGTTCTAGGTATGTTTTTCCTTTTTTCTTATATCCTATCATAGGCTATCATCTACATGCCCGACCCTACGGAATTTTCTTCCATGGAACCCATAGTTCATTTGGCCATCTAGGTGGAAACCTTTTCACAATGGCACCTTGATACAATAGGCCTTAAGAAACCTCTGCTCATAGGAATGTTCATTCATAAATGGATGGACATGCACCCACATGAGTATGCCGATGAAATATAAACTAAGAAGATAGGAAGCATGGAATGGTTACATAATGGCGATAAGCATACAACTTGGTCAAGAAAAAATTAAAATATCAACATTTTTGTTTCATGATGCAAAATAATACTAATAATGCAAGGTTGTCAATGGTTAGTCTTTGGCATATCAGGGACTATTAGAGGCATCTAAATGCACTATCATGAGCAAGTAAATGAAACACAGTGCATCTCATGCTCACTAAGGATGGAATGATCAATGGAATTGATGTTTCTAATAATGTAATTATTTGATAAAATAAATCACCTTGTAATTGAATTAAAGGTATTGAGATAAGTGTGGGTATAATGGCACAAATATAATGATCAAAATCATGAGTAGAAAAATGTAACATTCTTGATCAACAAAGGCGAGGAAAGGATGTTTCAAAGCATTTTGTGAAGTTAGTATTCTACAGGTATAATTATGTGGTCTTCCACCCTTTCAAAGCCATCACTAACAACAAGAACCCAATCACCACTTGTGTCGTCACTTCCAACAAATGACTCAAAGTGCCTCCAATCTCACAATGCAATTACATTTGTGTTAGAAGAGAATGTTTGAATCTTTGGTGATCGGTTGGGCCATGGTATGGACATGAGTAATTTTCATGGAGACTGAGATATCAACATCTATTTTTGGAGATAGAAAATTTAATATAAAATTGATGGACATCTTTCCTATAGGGCTTGCTATTGCCTTTGCCATTTCCTTTGTGCGGGTGTCATTATGCAAGAAACTGCTATTGCGATGTTGTTTTCTAATGACAATTCTATGTTAGCCATCCAAATTCATTTTCCTGATAGATTCCACCTTCATGAGGACCACAGGAACCCTCTCTACATGGTGTTGCAAGCTGCTTAATCAATGGAATGTTGTGACATTGGGGCACAAATTGTTGAGTTGTAGAAGTGGCAAAGAAAATAAAAATACCATACCCCTTCCCCCCCTGTAATGGCTATAGGATGAACACAATGACTCAGTTGAGATATTACTATTATTATTCACTGAAAGAAAAATGGCAAATATGGGGAAATTGAAAACACATTCTAGCCTTGACTTGTAGCCCATTTAGTTAGTGGGAAAACTTTGGAGTTGTCTAGGATGGGGGTGATTGTCATTATAAGATGGTTGATTAGCACATTCAATAAAGTATTCTTCTCTAGGGAATGGATCTGAATAATAATAGGATTCCTAGCATGCTTCTAGTCCATACCGTGAGGCATAATTTTCTTCTTTATAAGAAATATGAGCCTTTTGGCACTATTATCACTTGTCATTGGTTTCCCAAAAGTAATGGGACTATTTAAATTATAATTAAGTAATCATGCAAAATAGGAAATATATGGTCACATGAATGTCAAATCTAGTTATGTTTAGAAGGTTTCATACCATTGCTTGCATGAGCTTAATTCAAACTACTATTTTATGCAAGTCTCTTATCATAAAATGGAGACCATCAAAGAGGCCTACCACAAATGGAAGTCACTTGCAATGCACTCGCCTATGACTTTGTCCATAGAACCCTGTTAAAAGGAGTCTTGACTCAAGACTTGATATAGAGAGGGAAAGGAGAAAGTGAAATCATGAGGAATGTAATTTGATGAGAACCCATATACCACCTGCTATTTTTGCAATGGGGAATATCAATCAAACCATCTATAGAGCCCGATCAAGGTGGGAGCTTCACTTCACAAACCATGCATGTTGATATGGTGCTTTTACTTGTCCTCCTACAAAAGAACTCTATGGGTAAGGACAATCCCCAAGGGGAAATGATTTCCTAAATGATGAATGATATGTCAAAAGGAAGACCAATAAACTAAAGGTTGCACGACAAGGAGGGATTGATCAATGCATGGCTACATAACTAGGAGGAGGAAACTAAGTTGTCTCACAATGGTCTAGATCTACAAACAAAGAGCACCTGATTGGTTAAAGAATGATTGCAAACCTATTAAGCAGCAGGCGGCCTTTAGGAAATTTTAGCAATAGCGAAAGGGAAATTAAGAAGAGGAGAAAAGTGCTAAAGCACCTAGGCACTACAAGACAAAATAGGAAAATAACAAATGATGCATTTTAAATTGCTAGATAATCGAGGCTAGGTGAAACCTCAGTGTAAAGAAAATATAAACCACTCATTGTAAATCAATCCTAGCCATTCATTTGGGCTTTGGAAAACTATTAATATGGGTCTCCCCTTCATTTGTAAATGGTTGGAGAGTTGGTGTAAAGGTATTATGCAAGAATTGTGAGCTATATTGCATGATTTATGGATTATTCTCTTGTGTTTCTTCATTATGCATGCATGGTTCTACTTCCCTATTAGTTTATTTGTTATTTTCTTGAATGGAAGTAATGATGGTGTTTGTTATTACTGTATTTGATGAATTTGTAGCTCATGCTTTTTGTGGTTTGTTGATGATGAATCACTTTGTAAAGATAGTATGATCTTCCTTACTTTATTGTTGCAACTTAGTTCAATTGTATGTTCATTATGTGTGTATGCAATCTAAAAATATTTAGTCCTTAGAAGAATGCACTGGTTTTGTGTAACTGTAGGTTCCCCTTGGCCAAGCAAAACCCAATTTAGGGAGTTTTTCTACTATAGCAACCTCCATGATAACTATTCATTCATAGTTTATGGTCTTGGAACTTCCTCTCTTCCCTTCCCTTTTTCCTTTTTTAATAAGTAACCTAAGCAAAAGTTCATTGCACATTATAAAGCCAAATCTAAAGTTGAAAAAGGAGTTCTAGACTATTGTTTAAACCTACAACAACTGAACAACAATTTCTACACCTTAAGAATTCCATTTGCAAACCCAACTTCCCACACTTTGTACCTCATTCGTAAGTCTACCTTGTGATTCCTCCAAATCACATGAATCAACTGAGATATTCCAAGCACTATCAAGACCTAACATTAGAGACCTTGGGATAGTGTTCTACAATTTTATTGTGGAAGATAGTATTTCAAGAGAGGTGATGGGCCTATGCATTACCTATGTTGAGAATTGCATAAAAAAAATATCAACAATTTCCAATGATGTTTCCAAGCTACAAGAGTCTCAATGTCTTTGAGTAATTTTTTCCACTTTAGTAGCATGTATTTTATATTTCTAACTTCTAATACTATTAGATAATACTCCAAGTACCAGATATCTACTAACATTATTCAATGAAGGTGGAAATTTTTGTACTACTATTGTATGCAAAGAAGAAGAGACTTCTTATGGATATTTTTCTTATTTACATATTTTGTGAAGATACAGTCTTGCCAATAGAAGAAACATAAGTAAGGAAAAAAAATTGACCCTTGATTCTTGAAGCACAATACATTAAAAATAATTTAATAAAAGCTTCAAGCCAAGGGTTCAATAAACCACATTTTCAAGGTATTTCTTTAGCCCTTTTCTGATAAACTGCGCATCACAATGGGAGATTTATGGGAAGAAGAACCACCTCAAATCATAAAATTATAGTTTCCTATTTTCTATCAGGTAGGATAAACTACCATAAATATTATTCATCATTTATCATATCCTAAATTTCATGGCCTTATAATAAAATACCTTGATATGTTCTTGTTTAAAATTTTACATCCTCTACAAAATTTATGACTATACTACTAATGAAAAATGATTAATTATATTCCTAGCTACATTCAAGGACTCTACATTGAGGTGATTTAGGGGATTAACATTAGACACAATAACTCATTAGCAAACTATGAAATATTTTTTTCTTAATAAGTACATGGAGTATTGTTGAGGGGGAAATGTGAGAGGAGATGATATTTTCATATTGACTTAGAAGGAGGATTATCCTTTAGAAGATGATGTGGAAACATTTTTGTTTTCCATAGGTAAATTCCTCACACAATTTAATCTACAACAATAAACCATTATTATTAAAATAATTCATTATTATATTTTCATGGTATAATTATTTATCAATTAGTAATATTGCTATAATTATGATAGTTTTATTTTTTATTTTTATAAAATATTTTAATACATTTTTATGCTAGAAAAGTTCTAAATACATTTACATTTCATCCTTATTCATGTCTACTCCTATCGTTATAATCATATATTATATCTATGTGTGTGTATTAATATATTTAGCCTACTTGTTTGATTATCATACATTCATCAGAAGGGATGTATTATCAAGATTCTTTATCAGACTTTTCTTTTATTATATTTTTCATTTGTAGTTATTAGGTTGAATTCACAAGTACAAATTCCACCAATTAAAATAAAATTTAAATTTTTAAATTTTGTTAATTTCAACCCCTTCCCTTTCTATCCTTGAGTATAAAATATATGGTCATGAAACTCTATGCCATATATTTAATGAAATTTATCACATTCATTCTAGTATATTCTAAATGCATTTTTTCTCTCATTATTGAAAAATAAATGATAATAGAACACTTGTATTTGGTGCACTAAAGGGAATACCAAACTAACATTGTAGGATTTTGTCTTCTAATTTCAATTTAATCTATTTTCAAGATGTTAATTTCAAGGGGTGCTACTTTTGCAACTCTAATTTTATGGAAACGTACTAATGATATATTTTTATTACCACCTATCCCATATATTGATATGAGATGTATGATAGAGAAATGAGGATTAAGAAAGGAAATATATAAAGATCAATCTAGGATTTGTTGAAAGATAGAGTACTTTTATATAAAGTAAATATGCTAAAATAATTAATCTATATTATAGGAAAAAGAAAAAGCACAAACTTCTATGCTACTATTGAATACAATGTGAAAAATTAGAAAAATATTTAGTGTCTTTATTATGTCCGCACCATTGCACTATAAAGAAGCTAAGTGATTGTTCTCATTTCTTTCATAATCACAACCTTATGTACTTGTTGAATGATTTATCTCTATCTAGAAAAGTTTTGTTTAAGTTGATGAATCAATAAGGATCATACATCCTTTGATACAATATATTATTTCCTAAGGATGTAATAAAATCCAACATATTGATGCTAAGAGTAACAAAAATAGGAATACAACAAATATAATCAAGCATTAAGAAATATAATATAATAGATATTCTAAAATATATAATCTAATAAACTAATATGAGATATCCCCAATATATACATCACTGTGTAAGATTAGAGATTAAGTATAATGGATGGATATGTATACAAAATTAGATAAATAAGAGTAATCTATAGGTACATAAATAAACCATATTTTAGTTAATCCCAAAGCCCTAAATTATGTAAATTTATTTTCTTGATCATTATATAAATAAAAATAAATCCTCATAAAATTAATTTTTATTTACAATATTTTAAGAAGAAAAATGTGTTTCATTAAACTAGTATATTTGACTATTAGTTTTATTTAGTTTATGCTTTTCAAAACACTTCCTAGATGTTCTTAAAAAAATTTGGGTGATTTTTTAAATATAAACAACTAACCATGATAAATATTATTGATATTCAAGTAGGGGAAGGTCCCTTGAATGAATGAGTTTAACAAAATAGAAAAATACAAAATAGAGGCCTTAACACCTCAAGCTTTAGAAAGTAAAAAAAGAGGCACATAGGACTAAGAGAGACAAGAAGAAAAAAATTAGTCATAAAGATAGAGGGGCACAAAACTAAGACAAGGAAAACACAACAAACGATGACTAATAGATGACCACTAATCTTTGGGACTACAAATAAGGTTCCAATTAGCTTTCAGCTTGTCAAGCACTTTATGTTAGTCTTTATCCTCCATATTTTCTGTAGTGGTAGTTTAAATGATGTCCTCTTTGTAGTTTCCTTTCTTATTCTAATTTTTCCTGATCATAGTTTTTTTGAAGATCATGCCAAAGATAGCCATTTTCACGATCCCCCTGTGCCATTCTTCTTCCCCCTCACTAACTTCTTCACCTTCATATTCCTATTCACTATTATCCAAGCTTTCCTCATCATCACTAGGAAGGAACTCTTCATTAAAAGAGCCCAATACAACTTCCTCTAGATACATATTCTTTCATTTGTTATCATTACTCTTATTCTAAATAGCACTAGCTAGCATGGTGGATCCCCTTTCACTTGACGTACTACAAGAAACACTCTTATGATATGGATTTTTCTCATCACCAATTTTTATTGTGATAGAACCAAAGGTACCCATTTTAATCTTTCTAGGTTAGGAAGAGATGAAAGGGCTTCCCTTTTATAATGGGTGGTTCTCTTCAAAATAGTGATAGAAGATGTCTTAGAGGAGAAAATATTAATTGGATATTCCATTTTGAGTTCAAATTTTGAATACAAAGGGGGGGTATGTGTGGATGCAAATGTTTATTTTAAATGAGTATGATTTCTAGGTGATTAGTGATGGAGGTAAGAGTTTTTAGGGTGGTATTGAGAAAAAATTTATGTAGCTGAATGATTAATCCCTAATGCAGGGGTAGGTATGCCCCTTTAGCAATGCATTACATCAAGAATCATAATAGATAAAAGGGGATATATTTACCCATTATTTCTTATGAATATAATTCAAGAGAGGAAAATAATATCCATTAATTTTCTTAAGCCTTACTTAAAGATTAAATTCACACATAATGTCCAAACTTACCAAAGCATAGGGCATGAGAAGATTTTCCCCAACCAAACCATTTTGAATCAGAATAGCTTTTTCTACTTTTTTAAAGAATTTTTCCATGCATTTTAGCCACTCCAATTCATTTCACTATAACTCTATAGATTGTAAAATAATTATTTTTATAACATCAAACTATATGTCACCAATTGAAACCTTTCTTTATTTCTAGGAGTTACAAAATTTGTAGGTGGAATATCCTCATATCCCTACACATCTTTGAAGAAGGGAGTTAAGCCAACATCCCCAAATATTTTCTAGATATATACATTTTGTTTGAAAGGGATGCATATGATGACAAGGTTTTTTAGTAGAAGGTTGAGGAGATATTATGCATGGACTAAAATATTTTCATTTTGATCCACATGATGCTTTTGGTCTCTCCTCAGTACTATAAAGTTGAACAAATGGCAATTTTGGTGGCATTGTAATTATTTTGGCCTACATACATGTTTCCTCCATCAGAGACTGATCTTGATTACTTAATTTTACTTTGAAGGATGTGTTATGGCATGTTCGGATCTTGTAATGTCATGTTTCAATACACAATTAAATTTTTATTGCAATATTATATATGCTTAGAGTTGACAAGTGTGATATCATATGTTTCCTCTAAATTTTTTTAATAGAGCCAACCTACTTGAAGTTTTATTTTTTTGTGAAGGATATATATAGAAGATAAAATTACTTTTTTAAATCATTTTTTTTCAAAGTTTTATAATAAAAAATAATGTTAAATATCAAGTGTGTGAAGTTTGTGTCAATAGTTAATTGTACAAAAAAGGAACTACAATTTCAACATATGTTACATGTTTCTTCATAGTAGCTTATATTCTTATTTCTGATTATAAATTTCATGTACCCTATTCTAAGAAAATTATTCTCATTAGGTCCTTAGTATCTCACTCTAAGGTTGTTCACTATGAGGCCTACCCCTATGATACACTTAGTATTTAGACTATTTTGAGTTGTGGTTATTGATTATGCTTAGAGATACTTTTGATGACACGATACTTAGACATTTGAGTTCTTATGATGATTTTATTATGGTATTTAGACATTCGAGTTTTTATGATTATTTGATTATGATGCTACATTCTTAGTTAGATAACTATGATGGTTGACCTAAATTATGCTAGTTACTATGGTTGTTCAGTTTGAATTTTAAAATGATGAACAAATAAAATAGGTGTTGTGAATAAACCATGTTATAATTTGATACATTTGAAAATTAAGGTAAAAAGAATTGGATATGATATATGATTAATGTTTGTTCCAGTTATGATATGAGATATATATGCTATGTGAAATTATGCAAATTGATTATATGAAATAATGATTCAATTGTTTTGATATATTATTTATTTGGATGGAAGCTTGTGTATATGAAATGGTGATTCAAATGTTTTGATATATGATTTATTGGATGGATTAATGTGTGCATCGAGTGTGCAGGTACACTTTCCATGGCCAATGGAAATTGGAGGTGACCTTTGGGAACCTTGAGTAAATTTACCAGTGAAGCCAAGCTATAGTTCATATGGAGGGACTATAGTTCCATTTTGTAATGTATTTTCTTTGTGATGTTATTTGTGCATGTTTATAAAATGGTTTTAATTTCCATGTCAATCCATTTAAGTAGTGAGTTGTCCACCCAAGTTGACAAACTCGGATTTGATCTTTATGGCACTTTTTGAGGGTTGAAAAGTTGAGTTTTTAAGTGTTTTTATTGATTTAAGGTCCCTAGGTCAAGTACCTGTGGCTTAGGAACCTTTTCAGCCTATAATTTTGGGTTAGTTTCATGATTAGGCACCCTTTTTGAGGCCTTAAAGAAGTTTGGCGAAAAAAAGGTTTTGAGAAGTGGGATGGGGACTAGTCCCTTTCCACTCCCACTTCTCTATGTTGTCTTGAATGTCCCCCAAGTTCTCACACATGTGAGAGCACACATGGGTGAATGTGCTTGGGAGGGTGAATGGGTGAGTGACAAGTGTCACTTCCCCATTCAAAAGAAATTCAAAGTTGAATTCTATAAGAGAAACTAAGAACAAGGGTTTTGGGGATTCTCTTTGCATTCTTTGGTTTTGGACTTGAATTTTTGGGGAGTCTTGGATTTGGCTTGGGGAGGTTGGAAAGCAAGCTTGGAGGAGGTGGAGTTGTGCTCACTTGCATAATTTGCTTCCAAAGCTTGGATTAAGGTAGGATCAACAATTTTTTTTTGCTTCTTCTGTTGTCAAATTTGTATGCACTATATACATGTGATTGTGCATTTGAAATTCTTTTTCTTAAGTGTTGTTTTCTTCTCTTTGTATGAGTGTTGTGGGGAAAAAGGGTTGTAATGGGATAGGCTCACCCAAATTTGGGAAAATCATCCCATGTTTGGGGATGGATAGAGTAGGAACCTCCATGGGGACAAGTTATTCCTCCTTTAAAAGCAGAGGTTTAAAAGATGGGTATGAGTACCCCTATGTGTTTTGTAATGTGAAGAATGGTTGGGTGGATAAGGAGATGTGGAGGAAGGGTTTGTAGTTGAATGGTTGAAAATTTGGTGATTTTTATTCATGATATTTTTTTTGGGTCCTCAAAATGGAGCACGCAGTCCACCTCCATCCCTTGTATTGGGTTCATAATGAACTCTTTGTTATGTGAAAAATTCCCCTTGGGTGGGTGTGTATATTTTCTTTGTGTATTTGAGTGTTAAATGTATTTGGTTTGCATGAATGTACCCGATTCCCAAGGTGCCTCCTAGCTTGGGGGTGGTTGGTTTTCCAACCAAAGGCTGGGAGGTGAGCACACCATTGGCTTCTAGAGAAAAGTTTGTGTGGATTTTGCAGGTTGGAGAAAGCTAAATAGTCCTTGGGATAACTTGTACCCTTTAGATCAAGTTGGAGTTATCATGTCAAAGAAAATCTGCCCCCTTTGGGTTGTTTGTCATAGCCATGTAAGGCTGTTGTAAATAAAATGGAGACAAATGTGTCCTCAATGTAGTCATAATATTGTTGTGTTTAGTGTGTGAGTCATTTTGGGTATACAAGTTAAGTATTGTTAATTTTATTGAATATTAAATCTGCCTAATCTATCAAACTATTGGTTTTGTTAAAAGTGTATAGGAAAAAAAAAAACATATAGAACATTGATGCTATGAATAAATAAATAAATAAAAAATAGGAAAGTTTTATTTTGTCATTATATTTTCTTTTATAAACCAGTTATTGTGCAAACTGAAATGTAACCAAAGAAAGATTTCAGTAGACAGCTAGTTATAGATAGATGTCTACTTACAATAGAAAAATATCTTATTGTTGTGCAAGGGATAGAAATCTATATTTTATTTTGGAAAGAAAATAATATGTTGATATTCCAAGTTTTATCTTCCTTCTCACAGTCCAAAGAAATACTTCATTTTAGAAGTCTGAAAGTGCATATAGTGCAAAATATTGTAAACTTTTATGTATTTCTATCTTATAAAGATATATATAGAGGACTCCTATTTGTAAACTCTGAAAAAGAGAAAAAAAATATGGTTTCATAAGGTTTCTAAAGAAATGCAATAATCTACCTTCTTTTAATCTTCATACAAATGTATTTATTTTTATTTTTGGAAGTATTACGATGGCTCCAGCTTAAAGTTTCTTGTCTCTATAAAACAAATGACCAAAAGAAAAGGGTTATCGCTACACTATCTATATTTCACCCTTTGTTAGCACTAAAAGTGAAAGTTTTATAATAAGACTTCTAATTAATAATAGGGGGAGGTATAGGATAGTTGCACACAACATTCTAGTAAACACATGCATCATCTAATATAGGGTTGTTGTTACTCATAAAAAAATATAATAACAGAAGATCCACCATTCATTGTCAACTGAAAATAATGACTGAGACATGAACTATGGATTGAACTTTGTTCCTAGAACAATCTCCCACCCACTTCCTATAGACAATACTGGTTTTAACAACAAAAAAATAAAATAAAATAATAATAGGAAGAAATCAGAGATGTATGAAGTAAGATTAATGTATATAAAACTTGAATCCTACAACTTGTACCCAACACCTGCTCAGACTTTGAGATAGGATGAAGGAGATACCACAGCCATCACACCTTGTGTGTGTGCCTTGTAGAGACTTTGGTCTGCAAATAAAGAGGGTGTGTGCTTGTCTAGTGCAACACCACAACAATCTTCATGGCAGAAGACAATGGTTTCCATCCGCTGCTCTTAGTAGGTTTACCTGTTATACTCAAGCGAAGGAGGTTGTGTTAGAAGCACATTGGATTAGGGTTCAGATTAGTCAACAAATAGTAGAGCTAATTTTTTAGTCAATGCATTATCTTTAATGTTGCATTGGGTGCGATTCACCCTACACAATAAGATAAAGTTAAAAAGAAAAACGTATTAGGATTTAGAGAGTTTCAAAATGGATGTGAAATGTTATGCAATGTAGTTATAGAAATCTATCACATGACATCCCACCAATCGGGCTGGTTGTATAGTTAAACTTATATTTGATATACGATGAAAATTATTTGTATGTGGTTCGCTTGGCTGAGTGGACCATTCATGTACTACTATTATCACTTGGTCAAACTACTTTTATAGCTACTAACACTCAGTTATTCAAGCTCACTACCTCACCCAATGATCATCGCATAGCAGAGAGTGTTGTAAATGTGTCTCTATCATTGTAACAGCCAACTCATAATCTCCTTTACCATATAATATAAATATATATTTGTTTCACAGTAACTCTTGTTTCTCGAGCATTTCGATAAAACACATGTAAGTGTATTTCAGCTCTTGCATGTTATAATATTATTATGAGTAGTATTTAGCAAACAAAAAGCCATATCTTCACTAATTCTCTCCTTGCATTTAGACAAGTATTGTTTCATGCAGTATAAACCTCCTTTCTTAGAGCATTGAATGTATAGTGTAGTTAGTAATAGCATCACTACAGGATCCCCCTATTGGAACATATGCTTTTATAAATGATACATAATTATACATCATTCGCGGTGGCCTTTCAAGTTATCCTATTATTTCCCCATGGGAATTCACTCTGTGCATATAAAAGTCTACGTAGGAATGCCTAAGATACAAGTTCCTTCAATAAAGTAGAAAGAGACAAAATATTGAATAGCTTCACATATTAAAATATACCTATTGGAAGTTCCTTAGCTTTAAGAAAAGAAAGAGGGAATCAAATTTTTTGGGTTTGATATATTTTTTTTATTCATTGGTTTTAGTATCATTAAGATAGTTTTGTTTTATTAATATGGTGGGTATAAATACACATGTGATAAGTTTTAATAATACTACATTCCCCACACTCTTTAAAAAAATACAAAAGAAAAGAATCTAATAGTTTAAAATAAGAATAAAAGCAAGGAAAGAGCTTCATGTGACTCTAGGGAGTTTTTTTTTTAAAACAAGAAAAATAAAAGAACCATATAGCTCTCTTTATTTATTATCTTCTTTCCTCTCTTATTTAAAGGAAAATAATAATATCTAATATGTAAAATGATTAATGTATACTTATTTGTAAAAGCTATTCCTCATTCTTATAATCATTAAGTTTATTTCCTAGAGTATATATTTAATATATATTTAGGAATTGTTTATCTATATTTATTTATTTAAAGAAAAATAAATAATGTAATACATAATAATTAAATAAATGAATATTAAAATTTTAAAAGTAGATTAAAAATAAATAAATAAATTATGTATCTAAAATACAAATTTGATGATAATGTAAATTTTATAAATCTTGTATTTGTCAAGTTTGTATTGGTGTGTGAAGGTCTCTTCCTTCACCCACTCATTTATATACTCCCTCTCCACCCTTAGGCTTCATGCCAATGATGTTATTCTTGGACCACATCATTTGGTCATATGGTGCATGTAGCTAGTTAACAAGAACAACACATTATAGCATTTAATAGGTGTTTAATGTCATCTTTTCAAAAAATAAAATTTGTTAGTAGTGTTTTTTCCCTAGTGTAAATTATGGGCATTACATTTTTGGTATCAAAGCCTAGGTTCCAACACCGGGAACTCTGGGCATATGTGTTCACCATGTCAATTTGTTTTTTGACATTATCATGTAGGATGCCGACTAGATTGCGAAAGGTTCATGGCCGCGGACGTGGTGCGGGGCAGGAGCGAGATGAGTCACTACCAGTACGCCCACATGTTCCAGAGGTACCACAACATGAGGCTTCATAGAATCTGAATTCCCAAATCCTGCATGCATTAGAGGATTTGATTGGGGTTATTCACGCTCGGCTACCAGTTGTAGAGGAGGACCCTAGACCAGACTAGACATAACACTCGACTGAGGTACACAGGTCAGAGCATAGAGAGCGTAGTAGAAGTCCCCCTCATATTCTTGAGGAGTATAATGATGAGGGAGAGAGGGGATCAGTTCATCTAGATCCTCCACCATAGGTTCCCCATCTTGAGGTACCATATGAGGCTAGAGCGTATCGAGATCTAGGCTATCAGATTCATGAGTTGTTACGATTGAAACCACCTAATTTTGAGGGGTCCATAGATGGAGTAGAGGCTGAGTCTTGGCTTCTTAGCCTTGATAGGTGCATGGGATTACGTGCTTATGCAAGGAATCTAAAAGAACATGTTGTGATACTATTGCTTCAAGGTTTAGCATCTACGTGGTGGTGCCAGGAGGAGCGCAAACACCACCTATCTTTAGATACTCTCACTTGGGATACATTCTTAGAGTGGTTTCGAGCACGCTACTTATCAAAGCATTTTAGACAGTGTCGTATTGATGAGTTTCATGACCTACATTAGAGGGGTTTATGAGTAGCATAGTATGAGAGCCAATTTTTGGAGCTACTACCATATGTGGATTATTTGCATGATGAGAAGCTTCTTGTCAATCATTTCATCAGGAGCCTAAATATAGGTATATTAGGACTAGTTCGCATGGCCGATCTAGAGAACCTTCGATTCATTATGGAGAAGGCCCTTATAGCAGAGGAGATTCAAGGGAAATCTTAGGATGTACGAGAGCGGTTTCAAAACCGCAACCACACTCCACAGTCACATAAATTTTGACGACCTCCCCTTCCTTCAAAGGAAGGATTCAGACCTCAAGTTGGGCCACCTAGACCATTGCAGTAGTAGCAGCAGAGTCAGAGGCCTAGGCCTCAATGGAGCTCACAAGGTGGCCACTTCAGGGCATGGCAGCCACAAGGTCCTCGACGTGATCAACGTCCATAGACACAGGGTGTCACTCCAGCACATTCACAATAGTCCTCCCATGGGGGATTTAGTGGTTCCAGTAGGACTGGGGGACACTAGCCTAGTAGGAAACAGTTGGCTCAGGTGTATACTTGAGGTCCTTGTTATGTATGTGGTGCAATGGGACACCTAGCTAGGGATTGCTCTCAGGGACCTGCAGCTAGAGGACAACAAATAGGAGGTTCTGAGCAGACAGTGGGAGATGTGGGCAAGTCCCACAGAGTTTTTGCAGCAGTCGAGAACCGCCAAGCTGAGCATCAGGCCACTATCATTGAGACACCAGGTATGATTGGTGATATTCATGTTTCTATTTTGTTTGATTCTGGAGCATCTGATTCTTTTATTTCCCCATCTATAGTGGAGCATAGCAGGCTAGTGGCATCTTGGCAGAATGATAGGTGGGAGATTGAGTTAGCTTCAAGAGCTAAGGTGCCCATAGATTCAGTGGTCAAATATTTTCCACTACAGCTAGGGGATTGGACTACTTCAGTGGATCTTTGTGTTACTCCATTAGGCTCCTATGGGGTAGTCTTGGGTATGGATTGGCTTGACACTCATCAAGCTAAGGTAGACTATCGTCATAAAGAAGTTGAGTGTATAGATGACCATGGTACATTAGTGGATATTTTGTGAGTACAGAGACCCATATCTCTTTGCATGATATGCACTATGCAGCTTAAGCAGTGTATGCGAAAGGGATGTCAGTTATTTTCCATCACCATTAGTGATAGGACTGAGAAGGAGTGAGAGACATCTTTGGATGATCATCCCATCCTTAGGGAGTTTGCAGATGTGTTCCCTTCAGAGTTACTAGGTATGCCACCTCGGTGGGAGATCGATTTTCACATAGACTTGGTACCAGGAGTTGAGCCAGTATCATGTGCACCATACAGGATGACCACACATGAGCTTAGTGAACTCAAATTACAGTTGGAGGAGTTGTTAGAGAAGGGTCATATCCATCTGAGTGTCTCACCTTGGGGTGCTCCTGTCATCTTTGTTAAGAAGAAGGATGGATCCCTTCGACTTTGTGTGGACTGCAGATAGTTAAATAAGGTGACGATCAAGAATCGTTACCCTCTTCCAAGGATCGATGATCTATTCGACCAACTACAGGGTGCTAGAGTGTTCACTAAAATTGACCTCAAGTCTAGATATCATCAATTGTGGATTTCAGATGCAGATATACATAAGACTACTTTCAGGACTAGTTACGGTCATTATGAATTCATGGTGGTACCATTCGGTTTGATGAATGCCCCTACAGTGTTCATGAGTCTCATGAATGGGGTATTCCATACCTTTCTAGATTGATTTGTGACAGTATTCTTGGATGACATTTTGGTATATTCACATTTAGAGGAGGAGCATGAGGAGCATCTATGACAGGTCTTGCAGTGTTTGAGAGAGCATCAGTTGTATGGTAGCTTGTCTAAGTGTGCCTTCTTTCGTTTAGAGGTTCATTATCTTGGGCACATTATATCAAGTGATGGTATCTCTGTAGATCCATCGAAGATTAGATCTATCATAGAGTGGCCAACACCTACTACAGTGACAGAGGTCAGGAGTTTCATGGGCTTTGTGGGTTATTATTGACGCTTTGTTGAGAGTTTCTCTAGGGTTGCACACCCAATTACTTCTCTTCAACGAAAAGGGAAAAAGTTTGAGTGGACAGAGCAGTGTGAGAGGGACTTTCAGACCCTCAAAGAGCATCTTACTAGTGCTCCTATCCTAGCAGTACTAGATCCATCAGTTGATTTCATGGTTTGTACCAATGCCTCATTGGATGGTTTAGGTGCAATGCTTATGCAGGAGGGTAGAGTGACCGCGTATGAGTCACGAAAACTCAAACCCCATGAGTTGAACTACCCTACTCATGACTTAGAGTTGGCATTAGTAGTTCATGCATTAGTCCATTGGAGACACTTTCTTTTAGGACACCACTTCGAGCTGCATTCAGATCATTAGAGCCTACAATATATCTTCACGCAACCTAATCTAAATGCACGTCAAAGGCGTTTGATGGAGTTTCTTTGTGAGTATGACTTTGATGTCCATTACATCAAAGGGAAGGAGAACATGGTAGTAGATGCATTGAGTAGGAGGAGACATGAGTTATCATCCATGTCATTAGGCACAGATTTGAGGGGACGCATCCTTTAGCACTTAGTAGAGGATGAGTGGTATAGAGAGGTACAATAGGAATTACAAACACAGAGAGCCCTCAAGGGAAAGTTTATAGGGTACACATTGGAGGCAAATGGGTTGTTGTGACACAAAGGTCATATCTATGTACCTAACATTGGTGATCTTCGTACAGTCATCTTATCAGAGGCACACAGGGCACCGTATGCAGCACATCCAGGGGTGAAGAAGATGCATGCTGGTCTTCGACAGTTATACCATTGGGCAGGGATGCAATGTGACATTACAGAGTTTGTGAGTCGATGCCTTGAGTGCTAGAGAGTCAAGGCAGAGCACCAACATCCACCAAGATTATTGTACCCGCATGATATTCCCGAGTGGAAATGGGACACCATTTCAATGGATTTTATTGTTGGTCTACCTTTGTCTTCACGTTGTCATGATGCCATCATGGTGACTGTTGACAAGTTGGCCAAAGTGGCCCATTTCTCACCTATGCATACGACATATACAACACCAAAAGTTGTGAGGGTATTTCTTGATGATATTGTTAGATTACACGGAGTCCCTAGGAGAATCATTTCAGACAGAGATTCACTTTTCACATCCTTATTTTGGACTTCATTTCAAAAGGCATTGGGCACCCAGCTCAACTTCAGTTCGGCTTACCATCCCGAGATAAATGGGTAGACAGAGAGGGTTAATCAAGTGTTAGAGGACATGTTACGCATGTATGTGATGGATCATCAGTCCCGATGGGAGGAGTACTTGTATTTGGTTGAGTTTGCCTATAATAATAGACATCACAGTTCCTTGGGTATGCCACCCTATCAGGCCTTGTACGGTAGACCATGCAGAACTCCTTTGAGTTGGGATCGTATAGAGGATAGAATGGTGATTGGTCCAGAGATGATACAAGATATGGAGCTGGAAGTGAATTTGATCAGGCAACGCCTTCGAGAGGCACAAGATCGACAAAAAAGGTATGCCGACGTTAAGAGGGTTGATCAAACTTTCTCAGTAGGAGATCATGTATTCTTGAGAGTGCATCTACACAAAAGTCCAATCTGTTATGGAAAGGGCTCTAAGATTGCACCTCGATTTGTTGGACCATTTGAGATCTTGGAGTGGATAGGTCCAGTAGCTTATTGTCTAGCCTTGCCGCCTAGCCTGTCACATATCCACGATGTATTTCATGTATCGGTATTGCGACATTATGTGCATGATGACTCTCATGTTTTGGATTGGGATGCTTTGTACGTCGAGTCGGATGGACAACTAGCCTTGGAGCCCATCCACATTTTGGCTCGACAGACATTGGCCATTTGAGGTTGAGAGCTGGACAAAGTTAGGGTCCAATGGGATCGATATGATGAGGTTGCAACCACTTGGGAGGATGCCTCATGATTGAGGGCTTTATATCCCCACCTCTTTGAGAACTTCCAGGAGGAAGTTGAATCCTAGAGGGGGAGGATGTGAAGCCTACCCCTATGATACACCTAGTATTTAGACTATTTTGAGTTGTGGTTATTGATTATGCTTAGAGATACTCTTGATGACATGATACTTAGACATTTGAGTTCTTATGATGAATTGACTATGGTATTTAGACATTTGAGTTCTTATGATGATTTGATTATGATGTTGCATGCTTAATTAGATGGCTATGACAGTTGACCTAAATTTATGCTAGTTACTATGGTTGTTCAATTTGAATTTTTAAATGATGAACAAATGAAATATGTGAAAATTAAGGTAAAAAGAATTGGATATGATATGTGATCAGTGTTTGTTCCAGTTATGATATGAGATATATCTGCTATGTGAAATTATGAAACTTGATTATATGAAATGATGATTCAATTGTTTTGATTTACTATTTGTTTGGATGGAAGCTTGGGTATATGAAATGGTGATTCAAATGTTTTGATATATGATTTATTGGATGGATTAACGTGTGCATCGAGTGTGCAGGTACACTTTCCATGGCCAATGGAAATTGGAGGTAACCTTTGGGAACCTTGAGTAAATTTACCAGTGAAGCCAAGCTATAGTCCATATGAAGGGACTATAGTTCCATTTTGTAATGTATTTTCTTTGTGATGTTATTTGTGCATGTTTGTAAAATGGTTTTAATTTCCATGTCAATCCATTTAAGTGGTGAGTTGTCCACCCAAGTGGACAAACTCGGATTTGATCTTTAGGGCACTTTTTGAGGGTTGAAAAGTTGAGTTTTTAAAGTGTTTTTATTGATTTAAGGTCCCTAGGTCAAGTACCTATGGGTTAGGTACCTTTTTAGCCTATAATTTTGAGTTAGTTTCATGATTGGGCACCATTTTTGAGGCCTTAAAGAAGTTTGGCGAAAATAAGGTTTTGAGAAGTGGGATGGGGACTAGTCCCTTTCCACTCCCACTTCTCTATGATGTCTTGGAAGTCCCCCAAGTTCTCACACATGTGAGAGCACACATGGGTGAATGTGCTTGGGAGGGTGAATGGGTGAGTGACAAGTGTTGCTTCCCCATTCAAAGGAAATTCAAACTTGAGATTCTATAAGAAAAGCTAAGAACAAGGGTTTTGGGGGATTCTCTTTTGGGCATTCTTTGGTTTTGGACTTGAAATTTTGGGGAGATCTTGGATTTGGCTTGGGGAGGTTGGAAAGCAAGCTTGGAGGAGGTGGAGTTCTGCTCACTCGCATCATTTGCTTCCAAAGCTTGGATTAAGGTAGGATCAACAAACTTTTTTTGCTTCTTATGTTGTCAAATTTGTATGCACTATGTACATGTGATTGTGCATTTGAAATTATTTTTCTTAAGTGTTGTTTTCTTGTGTCTTCTTCTCTTTGTATGAGTGTTGTGGGGAAAAAAGGTTGTAATGGGATAGGCTCACCCAAATTTGGTAAGAGCATCCCAAGTTTGGGGATG
Source organism: Sequoia sempervirens (assembly GCA_007258455.2). Lineage (NCBI taxonomy): Eukaryota > Viridiplantae > Streptophyta > Pinopsida > Cupressales > Cupressaceae > Sequoia > Sequoia sempervirens. The sequence goes on along the minus strand of VDFB02201402.1, from coordinate 3,785 downwards.
GATAGAGTAGGAACCTCCATGGGGAAAAGTTATTCCTCCTTTAAAAGGAGAGGTTTAAAAGATGGGTATGAGTACCCCTATGTGTTTTGTAATGTGAAGAATGGTTGGGTGGATAAGGAGATGTGGAGGAAGGGTTTGTAGTTGAAGGGTTGAAAATTTGGTGATTTTTATTCATGATATTATTTTTTTTGGGTCCTCAAAATGGAGCACGTAGTCCACCTCCATTCCCCGTATTGGGTTCATAATGAACTCTTTGTTATGTGAAAAATTCCCCTTGGGTGGGTGTGTATATTTTCTTTGTGTATTTGAGTTAATGCATTTTGGCTTGCAAGAATGTACCTGGTTCCCAAGGTGCCTCCTAGCTCGTGGGTGGTTGGTTTTCCAACCAAAGGTTGGGAGGTGAGCTCCCCATTGGCCTATAGAAGAAGTTTTATGCCTTATTTAGTTTGTAGATTCATGGAGTTTCAGATTTGGAAATGCATGTGGTTCTTGGAGCATGGACTTTATTGATTTCAAGTGGATACTACCCTATTCGGTGCTTGTTGTGGTAAATAAGCAGAAGGAAAGTTTGTATTGTATATAGTAAGAAAAATAAGTACTATGTCATTTTAACATAGTTGTGTATATAATGCTGCAGTAAAGTTTATTTGAATGTAATAGTAGGACTACCTTTGTTTCTTTCGTAATGTACCAAACTTATATAAATCACTTATAAGGAAAGGAAAAGAGAAAATATGTAGTTTACTTTATAAAGAAGTTAGAACGTTGTTATAGAGTTTCTCTTTTCTATTTTTTTTTATAGTTCAAAAAGAGATATAAAATGATTCCTTTGAGAATCTATATGCAAATTGTTAAATAAATTTCATGCAATGAGCATAAGGGTAACATAATATTTTCATTCTATAGGTTTAGGTGTTTTCTCTATTGGAATACCATCTGAAAGGCTTTGCACTGTCTGAAAAGTTTTCTAAGATAAATAAAAAAAATAAAAGAAAAAAAAATTAAGCCACTGCAGTGTTTCAGATTCTGCGATATGATAAATATGTGGTTGTTCTACTTGCCTCTATTCTGTTTTGACAAACAAACGTGAACTCCCATGTTAGAAAATTATGCCAGAATTTTGAAAAAGGGTAGCTGAAAGGGAAATAATCAATTTGAATTTTGTTCCTTCAGTGCATGTTAACTGTATGAGCATAAAATGAGCATAAATCCTATTAGATAACTGATGAATGTTTGGGTACGAAGAGGAATTTTCTGTTTTAAAATATCTACTTATTATTCTCCTATCTGAGTATAGAAGTGCAGTTGTATGTGAAACAAAAGAAGAGAACACTTATGAGAAAGTTGTCGTTGCATTTACTTTTGTGATAAATCTGAACTGTATACTTACTCCCCGCCATGAACTGTTTGTTCCTGTCGTGGCATGATCTGCTTACCTATCATTGGAAACAAGATTAAAAAAAGGAGGAGAGAGAATTTATGTTATCAATCTTTGAAGAGCGCTTTATTTTAATTTAGTCATGATAGGATTGTATTTTAGTTTAAAAATAAACAAAACAAAAATAAATAAAATGAAAACGAACAAGGGATATACGCGGGGCTAAAACCAGTAAGACCGCTCAAGTTATACAACCAAGAATATGGGTTCCCTTATCCTCAGCTACGTGCCATTATTTAGACATTACCTCATGGCTGTAACAGCTAGGTCAGCCAGTAATCCATTTTGCTTCTGGAAATGAAAAATATGATAGACAGTATGGTTCGATTTTCTCAGACCCACTAATGTTATGCATTCATTGACCTAAAATCTCTTAATGAAAATCGGCGCTTAAACCACTCTTTTCAAAACGGATGTGAAATAGTATGAGATGTGGTTAAGAAAACTGACATGTGGTGATTCCACCAATGAGCTACTGTATAGATAACATCCGTACTTGATACGTTGCATAGATCTTTTTCTTTTTATGCCATTCACTTGGCTGAGTAGACCTCTTGCATACTACTGTTATCAACTGGGAAATTCTCTTTTATAGTTGCTGCAACTCATATGGTGTTGAGTAGTCAACTCTCTACTTCGCCCAATGGTCATCACGTTGGAGACATCGTTATAAAGTTGTCACTGTCATTATAATGTCCATCTCAAATCTCCTTTACTGTAGGATATAAATATATAACTGACTCACGGTAACTCTCGTTTCCAGATCATTTCGATCAAATACAACAAGTGTATTATAGCTCTTTCATGTAAATTTTGGCCTGGTGTCAAATTTGCCTGCACAATGCAATTTCCCAGCCGCCATGTCCATTACTCTTGCTGCTCATCTTGAAACGTACATATGATATTTTGTTTTAGGGTATCTCGCATAAAATTTCTTTTTGCCGGATGTGAACAGTATTTTCAATATTGTTTGGGGTTCTAAAACTTATTAAATTATTTATGAGGTATTTGGACTGCTAGTTGGCGCTTGATTTAATTTGGAATTTTGCCTTTGCTGCATTACTCATACTATCATTTTTATATAAAAAAAATTAATCACCATTTGCGCCTTAATATTAATATTATACATGTAGAGTGAGGCGAATCACGGATTCGAGGCCTTGGCAAAATAACTAAAGTTATGGGTGTGACGTGGAATAAAGCATAACCATCAAGTAAGACTTCACGTTGACTCCATATGAGAAACCACTTTATCATTTTAAAGGAAGGCATCGAGATAATCCCTAAGTTAAGAAAACAAAAACAAAAAGAAATGAAATACCTTCCCATATGGCTTATAAGAAAGAGTTCTTCTCAAACTGAATTAAGTTAGTATTAGTGGCTTTCTCTAAATTATCCCTTTACTTTATTTTAATTATTTCCTTGTAAAAGAGAAGGGAATGAAAAGAATCTAATAGTCTTAAATAAGGATATGTGTGAGGAAAGGGGGCCCACGTAATACTAGGGAGTCTTTTTATAAAAAAAGATAGTTTCTCCTTATTTATTATCCTCCTCCCTCTCTTATTTAAAGGAAAATAATAATATCTAATAAGTAAAAGAATTAATGTATATTTATTTGTATAAGTTATTCCTCATTCTTATAGTTATAAGTTTATTTCTTAAAGTATATAATTAATATATATTTAGGAATTGTTTATCTATATTTATTTATTTAAGGAAAAATAACTAATTTAATACATAGTAATTAAATAAATAAATATTAGAATTTTAAAAGTAGAATAAATTAAAAATAAAATAAAATAAAATAAAATAAATTATGTATCTGAAATTCAAATTTGATGATAATATAAATTTTATAAATCTTGTATTTTTTCAATTTTTCAATTTGTGTGGGAAGGTCTCTTCCGTCACCCACTCATTTAAATACTCTCTCCCCACCCTCGGGCTTCATGCCAATGATGTCATTCTTGGACCACGTCATTCGGTCATTTGGTGCATGTAGTTAGTTAACAAGCGCAACACATTGTAACATTTAATAGGTGATTAATTTCTTCTTTTAAAAAAAAAAAAAATTGTTATCGTGTTTTTGCCCTAGGTGTAAATTATGCATTACAAACCCCAAAGGACAACAAGAACTCACAATAAAAGCACAATAATTTTTTTTTTGAAAGTGAAATATAACATATAATGAATGTGGACAACCAACACATACATTGTAGTTAAACATATACATCATGCACCATGTCCTTTGGGGTACACGTGACAACATTACTAGACGTAAACCCAAACCAAGATGACAATTAACTAACTACAAGTATTCCACTTAACCATTATTTAGAATTACTAG